>JAWNNJ010001513.1:0-19973 GCA_035045125.1 Hypselothyrea guttata
ATGGAATAAAGATGAGGAGAAAACTGAAAATAATACACCCAACTGATTTACCATACAGACGAATATAACGTAATATTTCTAAAAACCCTATTCATTAGGAATAAATATATATGTACACTTGTATATATAAATTGAAATTGTTACACATCACTATGGTATAAATTGCTACACTACAGTAACAGTATACCATAAAAAAATAATACTAAACATTTTTATATTGTCAAAAAAAAAAAATACTATATTTTAAAATTATTTGAAATATGTTTTTAATTGCAAGTGTTATTGTTTCTTCAATAGCTTCTGTTTTTTTTTACATACATATATTCTGAATAACAATATTCTATGTTTCATATTATGTTTGGTATCCGGCATGACATCCAACATTTAAAATAAACGCACAGAAACCAGTAAGGACCGGGGTACAGTCGGACGTAACCGACTGTAGAAGACTCTGTACTTTGTGTTTCAATGATTATTAGGAGACTATTTTTTGGCTATTTGACCCTGTTTGACCCTTCTAAAATTACCTAAAAAAAATATTCAAATTACTAAAATAAAGTAATATTTTCGCCGCTCGAATCAGCTACCGATTACTTGAGATAATCGATATATACAGGGAACACCATGAGTCGGCCATTACAAATGTAATGGGGTCATTTTCAATATAAGAGCCACGGCTCTTGATATTCGACTGGTGTTTTCAATATTCTACAGTATTGTCCAACGGTTGGATGTAGTATAGCCTAATACTATATTTATATGCTACATATACATACAAAATAATGTCAATATGAAAATCTTCAATTATTTATATTAATATTATTATTATTATTTATTACCTATTATGCATAATTATAATATAATAACTAATATTTAAAATTAGGAGTACTAGCTACTGGGCTATCAACTCTCTCATTAATTAAATTTTGTACAATAGTTTGCATTTTTTAGACCCTGTACTTTAAAAAAGTAAAAGGGTCTAATAATTTTGTGCAACTGACAGATGTATTTAACAGGCAAAAGGAAGCGTGGTAGACCCCACAAAGTATATATATTCTGACTCAGGACGACGAGCTGAGTTGATATAGCCATGTCCGTCTGTCCGTCTGTCCGTCTGTCCGTCTGTCTGTCTGTCTGTATGAACACCTAGATCTCAGCAACTAAAAAACCTAGAGACACAACCTTTCCGGATTTAGGTAGTCAGCTAATACAAGCAGATCAAGTTTGTTTCAAACTTTTGATAACTCGCCTCCTTCATCCGCGAATCATCAAAAATCTACACCTACCTCAAAAATCTCTAAAACTATAATAGCTCACAGCAGCGACAATAAAAAAGCTACAGACTTGCAATTTGGCATGTACGTAGTCTATGGCATTCTCCACCGATGCTTAAAATCAAATTATGATTTAAAATAGAAATAGCGAAGATATGCAATAGACAATGTTTTGGAAATGTATTTATGTGCAACTGCAGCCACAATATTATAGCAACAGACTTGTAATTTGGCATGTAAGTCGCCTATTGAATTATCTATCGATGCTGTAAACTACATTACAAACGGAGTAAAAACCGCGAAGTAATGCAGCAGTAAATTGTTTTATAAATGTATGTAAGCGCCACTACAGGCACAGTTTAAAAGCTATAGACTTGGGATTTCGCATGTACGCAGCCTATGGCATTATCCATTAATGCTGTGAATTACATTACGAACGGAAAAGAAACATCGAAGATAGATCAGACAAAGAAGTCACCTAGATCTTGCAAACTATAAGAGCTAGAAATACAATTTTTGGTATTTAGGTTACTGGTTTTTTTTTTTAATTAAGCATAATTCTTTTATTTATGGATCGATTGAATTGAAACTTACAGAATTAATAGATATTAATCTCGATAGTTCGTAGAATTTACGTAGATAGATTTGTATATCTTTAATTGGTCATTGTTCGCGGTAGGCGCGTGGCATCCAAAATTTGGAATAAACTTGATTTGCGTATGGTATACACCTTTCAAAAATTACCAAAACTGCTGCCTTACCACTTGAAGTTTCTGAGGTCGACGCGTTCAAACAGACGGACAGCGAGACAGATAGACAGACTGACATTTGAACATGGATAGATCGACTTATCTCTTCGTCCCGATCAAGAATATATACACTTTGTGTACTGTACTGTGCACTAATTTAATAGACTTCTTTTACTTTATTAAAGTAAAGGGGCCATATATGAATACTTTGAACAGTATAGCATAAATACTTTTCCGAATGCGAAAAGTTTGAAATTGTTTATGTTTCTAATTAAATATTTGTATTACACTTACCTTCCCAAAATTTTACTAACACATCCATTGGAAACCTGAAGGATCCGAGAAATATCACACGGTCGAGCTCCAGAATGAGCAAGCTCAACAATTTTTTGTCGGGTCGAATCGGGTAACGGCCTGCCTCCAACAAACACGCCACCCAGCTGATTTACCCCACTGTGACCTAAAAGATATAATACATGTCGAAATTTTATTTCACACATTATAAATTTGTTGCATTTGTATGTAGAATTAGACTATGTGATCAATGGGTACTATAACTACCAATTAAAGTGTTCAACAATGGTTAGTATTTCGGGAACTTGGTGTATATTACACCCCAAACAGGAAAAATGCATATAATATAATAATACATAAAAATACACTCCAAAATATGCCACTAGCATTTAAGCTCTAAATTGTAAACAGTTTGTCCAAAATCGAATAAGTTTGGGATTCTGGATTGATATTAAATGTATTTAATGACGGTTTATTTTAATTAAGATATTGCTATACGGTTTTTATTGATTTGTAGGCGTTACATCCCTAATATTAAATGGTAGCATACATTATTTGAATATAGTATATCTCCGATAAAACGATAATACAAATATTGGCTTGAAAACCAGAATGAGCGGAGCAGATCAGTCGAACGCACCCGAATGTAGAATACCCTATACCCTATATTTAAAATCAAATTTTATAAAACTGTAATAGAAAGCTTATCCCTCTTTTACGACCCTTTACTTAAAAAAAAAGTAAAAAGCGTTTATAGAGAATGCCATAAACTAGTGAAATACCAAATTACAAATCAATAGCTTGCAAACTATGGCTACAGTAGCTTTTTGCGATTTGCGGTGGAAAGGGGGAAGGTATCCAAAATCTAAAACAAACTCGTGCTGCTTACTGAATAGGGGAACTTAAATACCGAATATGGTGTCTCTAGCTCTTATAGTTATAAAACTATTATACGAAGCGTTGCAGTAATGCTTTCTGTTCTGTATCATATTTTATTAATTTGAATTATTTAACTATGAACCGATTTTAATGAAAAATCTTTAAGGTACAATATTAACCAGTAAGGACGGAGCAACAGTCGCACGTAACCGACAGTAGTAAACCCTGTACTTTGTGTTTTCCTCGCTGTTTCCTATCCGATCGTGATGTAATTCACAGCATCGATGGAGATATCATGTACTAATGCCATATACTAAATCTTTAGCTTTAAAACTGGAGCTTTTAAACTACAAACTGTTGCTAAATTGGTTTTTCGGTTAGCGAAGGAAAGAGAGGAGTTATCAAAAAACACAAACATACGATCTGATTGCTGCATAGAAGCACCTAAATACCAAACAATGATATTTCTAGCTCTTATAGTCTGCAAGATCTAGATGGCCTCTTTGTCTGATCTATCTTCGCTGTTTCTTTTCCGTTTGTAATGTAATTCACTGCGTACATGCCAAATCCCAAGTCTATAGCTTTTAAACTGTGGCTGTAGTGGCGCTCACATACATTTATTCAAAAATTTACTGCTGCATAACTTCGCTGTTGGATGGATAATTCTATAAGCTACGTACATGCCAAATTAAAAGATTTAGGTTTATTATTATGGCTACAGTGGCACATATACACATTTTGAAAAAAATGGTCTATTGCATATCTTCGCTATTTCTATTTCAAATCATAATTTAATTCAAAGCATCGGTGGAGAAGGCCATAGACTACGTATATGCCAAATTACAAGTCTATAGCGCTATTGTTGTGGCGGCTGTGGCGTTTATAGTTTTCGAGATTTTTGAGGTAGGTGTAGATTTTTGATGATTCGCGGATGAAGGAGGCGAGATATTAAAAGTTTGAAACAAACTTGCATAAGCTGACAACCTAAATCCGGAAAAATGGTGTCTTTAGCTCTTATAGTTGCTGAGATATAGGTGTTCAAATATGTTTAAGTTTTTTGATAACTCTTCCCATTGGACCGCTAATTGAAAAACAATTTTCCAACAGTTTTCGCTTTAAAGGTATGATTTTAAGGGTAAAGATACGAGATTTGGCATGAACGTGGTCTACGGCCTTCTCCATTAATACTATGAATTGCATTACAATCGGACAAGAAACAGCGAAGAAAAGACAAAATTTAGGGTCTACTACAGTCGGTTACGTCTGACTGTAGCTCCGTCCTTACTGGTTTAAAATATAAAGTCTAAAAAACTATTACATGAAGCGTAGAAGTAATGCTTCCTTTTCTTATTTTTTTGTGTGTGCCGTCTGTCCATCTGTCTGTATGAACGCGTCGATCTCAGCAACCACAAAAGCTAGAGCTGCCTATTGGTAGGTAATTATCTTACGCAGATCAAGTTTGTTTGATCAGGGAGACGAGCTAAGTCGATTTAGCCCTGTCCGTCTGTCTGTCCGTCTGGATGAGTGCGTAGATCTCGGAAAGTACAAAAGCTAGAGAAGCCGTTTTTCATTTCATTTTTGAAAGGTGTACACTATACGCAGATTAAGTTTATTTCAAATTTTGGATAGCACGCCCCTTGCATACAATGAACATAATTAGAATACATTCACCAATTTAAGAGACACTAATCTATTTATATAAATTATGTTTAGTCTTCGCCTCGTTAGGATAGGGTAATATGCTCTTTTGTTGCATATACACTGCTCGTCACTTGAATAGCACACTTAGAAAGCCCATATTGTTTTGTCCATATCTTTTAAACAAAATAAATAACATTATTATTTTAAAGTTTCAATTTATTGTTTAATTAATATTATTTGTGAAAAAAAAAATGAAATTAAGTCAACCATTGATTTATAAAATAATTTTCAACTTAAATAGTGCAAATATAGCACACAAATACTGTTTCATTTAAATAGCACACATAAAATAAATAAATATGTATATTTAACATTTTTAAATTTTATAAAAATTTTTTAATGTGTTGATAATATATCTATAAAAAAAATTATTTTTGTATTGGGTTGAGAACCGTTATTCAACATAACCTCAATATGTATAACCTCAAATTGGGATGTCAATCATATAAACATCTTATATAGTTAAAAAAAAAATTGGCAGAAGCAAAAATGTTATTAACAATTTTATTAAAAATAATTCAAATTATAGAACAAAATTAGTGATACATATAAGCGGCCAATCAAAATATTAATTATAATAATTATTGATACTAAATGTGGAGTCAATCTTAGAGCTAATGGCCTTCAGACTCTCTGACTTTGTTTTATATTTGTTGTCAATAAATTGAATATTGCTGTGTCCCATACTTAAGAGCTATTTAAAAACGCCTTCGACAAAATCAATTGCCATAGTAAAAGGGTTTGAGAAAGGTTCCACTCAGAATTGAAGTCATCCATGGAAGTCATCCATGGATTTGAAACAAATTTCCTAGTATTGATTGTAAGAAAATCCCCAAAATCTGCGTATCAATTTAATTCGAACTCAAAGCCAGTGAAGCAGTAACTCTCCATCCACATTTCAAGATAAAGGTTACGATATAGATGAGGGTCGCTGCACTATCAAAGACTAATCCCAAACGTTTTTTCAACAATTTATTGTCTACTTTGTTGAGCAATGTCAACACGTTAAGTTGGCAGCGACTTCGAATCAATAATAACAATATAATATGATACACATATTAAAAAACTATTTATAAAACTGATATATCTAAGCTATCATCTCATATAGTAGAATTCAAATTATAAATGTATGTAGATGATTTCTTACTACGAGAAATGTCTTGAAAAATTAGAGAAAGTTCGGACGTAACCGACTGTACGAGACCCTGTACTTTGTGTTTTATTCGCTGTTTCTTATTCGACCCTAATGTAATTCACAGCATCGATTGAGATTGTCATATACTACGTACATGCCGTATACTAAATCTTTAGCCTTAAAACTGAAGCTTTAAAACTACAAACTGTTTCTAAATTGGTTTTTCGGTTAGCGGAGGAAAGAGAGGATCCATCAAAAAATCCAAACCAACTTGATCTGATTGCTCCATAGGGGAACCTAAATACCAAAAAATTGTATTTCTAGCTCTTATAGTCTGCAAGATCTTGGTGGCTTCTTTGTCTGGTCTATCTTTGCTGTTTCTATTCCGTTCGAAATGAATTTCGTAGCATTGATAGATAATGCCATAGGCTGCGTACATGCCAAATTCCAAGTCGGTAGCTATTAAACTGTGGCTGTAGTTGCGCTTACATATATTTATAAAAAAAATTTACTGCTGCATAACTTCGCTGTTTCTTTTCCGTTTTTAATGTAATTCACAGCATCGATGGATAATTCAATATGATACGTACATGCCAAATTAAAAGTCTGTAGCTCTAATATTGTGGCTGCAGATGCACATAATTAAATTTTGCAAAACATTGTCTATATTTAATATAAGGCGTCGGTGGCGAATGTCATAGACTACGTGCATGCCAAATTGCAAGTCTGAATCTTTATTATTGTGACTGCTGTGGGCGTTTATAGTTTTCGAGATTTTTGAGGTAGGTGTAGATTTTTGATAATTCGCGGATGAAGGAGGCGAGATATCAAAAGTTTGAAACAAACTTGATCTGCTTGCATTAGCTGACTACCTAAATCCGGAAAGGTGGTGTCTTTAGCTCTTATTGTTGCTGAGATCTAGGTGTTCATACGGACAGACGGGCAGACACACAAACACACAGACGGACAGACGAACAGACGGACATGGCTATATCAACTCAGCTCGTCGTCCTGAGTCAGAATATATATACTTTGTGGGGTCTACCACGATTCCTTCTGCCTGTTTCACACAGCAGTCATTTGCACTAAATTAATAGACCCTTTTACTATTTTAAAGTACAGGGTCTAAAAATGAGATAAATACATCTTGCGATATCAGTAAGTTTCTCCTCTTATATAAAAGCGTCGATTTCGCAAACTATAAAAGCTAATTGAATAAAGCAGATATACATATATTTACATATAAAATATATATACATATTACATATATTATATACATATATTATATACATATCGCTCGTTTACCAGAAGAGTGTCATAATTCAAAATATAGGGACGGGGCAGGTCAGTGGGACGGAGGCTACAGTCGGACGTAACCGACCGTAGGAGACCCTTTACTTTGAGTATATGTACATACAAACACAATCAGACGCACACACACTAAGCTACCCGCGTATGCAAGGCACACCACCCCCCCTCTGCCTAGTACGGCAAATTGTCTGTGGCATATGTTCGCTGTTTCTTATCCGATCGAAACAAAATTCACAGCGTCCATAGAGAATGTCATAAACTAGTTAAATACCAAATTACATATCAATAGCTTTAAAACTGTGGCTACAGCAGCTTATTGCGGTTTGCGGGGGAAGTGGGGGAGGTATCCAAAATCTAAAACAAACTCGTGCTGCTTACTGAATAGGAGAACCTGAATCCCGAATATGGTGTCTCTAGCTCTTATAGTTGCTGAGATCTAGGTGTTCATACAGACAGACAGACGGACAGACGGACAGACGGACAGACGGACAGACAGACAGACGGACAGACGGACATGGCTATATCGACTCGGCTTGTCGTCCTGATCAAGAATATATATACTTTGTGGGGTCTGCCACGCCTCCTTCTGGGTGTTACACACATTTCCTCTTTGCACTAAACTAATAGACCCTTTTTACTTTTTTAAAGTAAAGGGTCTAAAAAGTGCGTTTCGAGATAAACGCGTTTAAAGTTTTCAAGCGCCATGTATCTCCATACAAGGTGGAGGGACATATTCTCTTCTCACGCTGTGTGTATTGAAGATAGGATAATGAAATTTTGACACAAGATAGATTAATATCCAACTCAGATTACTGCATCATTAACTCAATCAATCAGAGTATGGCGCAAGCCGTTAACAGCCTTAGATCAGCCCAACATCATTCCGACAATAAAATTTGACAAAGAGTATTTGTCCAGTAGCATTGATTGGCGGACGGTTTCGTGCGAAACGACTGTGCCACACTCTTCCTCCAACTCCTGAGCAAGGGTTCTGGTCAAGATTTGGGGGTTTTGACGGACCTTAGGCATGATTAGGCGGTCTGCCCGATCTTCAATCCTGTTTTTCCGCACTTTGCGTCCCCCTCCGGCATCATTTTCGGCTCTATTTAAAACATTTTAAATTGTTTTTCGCGATACACGGAATATATCCACTAGCTCAGGTACAGATTTTCCCATTTGGGCATTGTAATAAGTCAGTTGGGTCACTTTAAAGGTCAATCTAGCTCCAGGCATGTTTCATAACTAAAAAACAGGGTATATTGATCTATTTTATGCGTATTTAGCCAGATTTTGAAATTAAATGTAAAGATATGCAATCATAGCACAGCGTGCATAACCATAGTTAACGGCAAAGTACCGTTTTTTCTTGGAAAAGAACAAAACAAAATCGAAAACTGAAGTGTGTAAAGAGTTTCTTGACAGTGTCAAAAATGTGTAAACTCATAATTTGTTGCTTAAAAATTGTTCCTTGCATTATTTTGTTTTTATTTTTGTACATACTTATTAAGAATACTCTATACAATAGTTTTGCATTTTAAAAAATTTAAAAAACTTAACCAAAAGCGCTATTTTTCCCATGCAAAGCCCAAAAACATTTTGTTTTTGCAGTGTGTAAACAGTTTCTTGACATACTGTATATACATATTACATATATTATTACATATATGCAGATTATAGGCTGTTTACACTGAGCCCGCATCACGAAATGGAATATTCCGCCAAAAGCCCTCTGTGGGTAGAAGAAGAGCCGCATAATCAAAGAGGCGACTATTATGCTGAAGGTGTGGCCGTAAAAATGGGTGAAAATTTATATTTTATTTTACAATTTGTGACTACAGTCGAGTCCCGATAATTCGTATTGGCAAGGGGATCACTTTTTTTTACGAATTAGACGGGAATTCGATTTATCGAGATTTCTATTTAACGGGGCTCAAAAATAAAAAAGTCGAATAAACGGGGTTTTTACATTTCACATAATTTTTACATATTTATTTTACTTTATTCAAATTAAACAAACATTATAAGTATGTACATTCATTTGTACGTTTTTGAAATTAAAGGAAAATTAAACAATAACATAAAATTATAATAACAAAAAATTAACGAAATTAACGATATTATTCTCAGAACGATGTTACTCTCCAAAATAATCAACAAACTAAACAAAACCGACATAAAGGCGGCATAGCTGTGTGCAAAATCTAACGGTGCTTTAACTACAAAAAATTTCGCATCGCATTACGATTTATAAGAGGTTACGAAACAAAATTACGATTTATAAGAGGTTCAACATTCTTTGCGTTGCGCCAAATACTACGAATTAACGAGGTGACCAAAATGTATGGAATTTTTACGAATAAACGAGTTTTTTTCAAGGGGACAGAATTTTTTACGAATTATCGCGACTTTCGATTTAGCGGGGTACGAATTATCGAGATTCGACTGTATATTGAAAAGCGCATTCAAATCAAAAAATATAGGGACGGGGCAGATCAGTGGGACGGAGGCTACAGTCGGACGTAACCGACCGTAGGAGACCCTTTACTTTGAGTATATGTACATACAAACACAATCAGACGCACACACACTAAGCTACCCGCGTAGGCAAGGCGCACCACCCCCCCTCTGCCTAGTGCGGCAAATTGTCCGTTGCATTATTTCGCTGATTCTTGTCCGATTAAAACAAAATTCACACACTGTGGCTGCAGTAGCTTTTTGCGGTTTGCGGGGGAAGGGGGGGAGGTATCCAAAATCTAAAACAAACTCGTGCTGCTTACTGATTAGGAGAATCTAAATCCCGAATATGGTGTCTCTAGCTCTTATAGTTGCTGAGATCTAGGTGTTCATACAGACAGACAGACAGACGGACAGACAGACAGACAGACAGACGGACAGACGGACATGGCTATATCAATTCGTCTTGTCGTCCTGATCAAGAATATATATACTTTATGGGGTCTGCCACGCCTCCTTCTGGGTGTTACACACATTTCCTCTTTGCACTAAACTAATAGACCCTTTTTACTTTTTTAAAGTAAAGGGTCTAAAAAGATAATAATGTAGCAATATCGCAGTGCACATAAATTTGCGCGTTTTCTTGTTGGTTTACGTTCAAAATGGGGCGTTTTCTTGTTTGTTTACGTTTTCGGTGGCCGAACAGCTGATCGCGTGATGAGATTTTTGGTGTAAACACAGCAGACTGACGAAGTACAAAGTATGCATAGAAATGTTTATAACTGAAGAAGGTGGCGAGCTGTACACCTACATATGTAGATCTCTTAAAATATGAGCCAAAAACCTAGACAGATACATTTCGATTTTGTCATTTCATTAGCCTATGGTATTCTCTATTGACACTACGAGAGGAAACAGTAAGGATATGGAGCAGACAATATACTTAACTTTTCAGAGAGGGAGTTGACGTAAGCAAAAATATACTAAATACGAATTATACTAAAAATATACTAAAAGATGTCCTATTGCCAACTGTAATAGACTCTTTTCTACTCTTTTTAGACCCTTTACTTAAGAATACTTGGACGGGGCAGATCAGTGGGAAGTAACCGACAGTAGTGGACCCTGTAGAACCAACAATTAATTCAAAAGCAGTTTGAATTAACCTAAATTGCATCAGCCAAAGTCTTAAATCTATTGAATTTAACTAGCTAATGGCTTATTCTTTATCTGAATCAAGAATTTTACAATATTATTGATCCAAGAAAATACTTTTAGAAATGCTACTTTCCAAGTTCGTTTAGATTTAGTGTTAGTATTGATATATGTATATACGAACGTTTAAGATTTTAATTCGATACGATAATACAGTAATTGAGTTATCCTTTGCACTTAATTATAGCCAACCTATTAATTGCCTTAACTATAGGGTATCTATATTCCCTTTAATTATAGAGCAAAACAATATTAATGAGTTTATTTCATTTATTCTTTATTTGTTGTAGTGCATGATGACATGATGTGGGTTTTTATCGGCATCGGTATGCTCGTAAGTACTATATCCAGAATGTTGTGAATGTGACAAATATGAAGGTGTAAAACTTTATTAATGGTCTCGATCAAGATCAAGATATGTATAACATAATTCGCACTCAGATACGACAATTTTAAATAATTAAAATCAATCGTCAAATCAATACTAAATGTGAATATGAATGTGAATGTGAATGCGTGTTGGGCTCAACAGCTGAAACCAAATGAATTATTTACAGAATTACCAAAAGTTAAAAGACAGGCAAAATAATAATAAAGAAAACATCTTGCCAATGGGATTAACAATGTAATTACAACCCAAAATAATTCGGCAAACAATGCGAGTTCTTCCTCCTGACCTAGGTCCGAGTGTGACCAGCATGAAACAAGCACTACGAACCGAAATCAGGAGCACAATGGACGTGTGTTCCGTTTGGGTTGCCGAAAGCCGAAAGCCGCTAAGGAGGCTCATTTGGGTTGATGACTGTCAAGGAAACTAGCAAAAGAGAGAAGGATGTGAGAGAGCGAGAGAGAGAGAAAACAGCAAAGGAATATGTCAACACTCAAAAAAAAATTTACCATTTTACACTCACAGAAAAATCAAACCAATCTTACTTGATTCAATTCAGAAATTGGTTGATCTGAGTAAGAACTTACTTAATTTAAGTAAGCCTCATGTTTTGCATAGTTAGGAATATTCCGCATTGATTTAAACCATTAAACCATTTATTTTCACATAAATATTTACTCATTTTTCTTAAATCAATCCTGCTTTTTCTTAATTCAATCGTGATTGGATTGAATAATACAACAACAAAAATCCGATTTTTTCCCGATTTTTTTGAGTAATTTTTTTTACGAATTTTTTATTAGAATTGTTAATTATTATGAATAATTGAATTTGAATATTTAATTTTTTACTCATATAATTATTTTTTGAATATAAGTATTTCTGATTCTTACTTAATTCTTACTCAAATCAAGAAATATCAAATAAGGAACTTTATTAGAATTTTTTGTAAGACAATTTTCGAATTGATTTAATTCATGGACATCGAGCGGGATATCGTAATTAATTAACTGATACTTACAAGCTCGATAGAGTGAACATGCACTAACAATTTTGAGCAAATCGAGCACTTCCCGCAAAAATATCGTAAGCGCCAAATTTTTTTTACATAATTAACCAATTCAACTACACAAAAAATTTCATAATTTAATTCTAAGAATCAGAGAGATATCAGCCTGTCAAATATATCGTAAGCGCCATATTTGCTGCGCAAAAAAAACCTCCTGTAAAATTTGCTTAGCTCGATAAACATACATGGTTGAAGAGTTTTTTTGTGGTAGGTTTGTGAGCTGCTCATTCGTTTCGCGCGGTGTATTTACATGTCCACACAACTCGACATGCACAAAATAACAATAGCAAAAGAGAAAAACAAAGAAACTACATATAGGCATTAATCCATTGTTTGCTTTTGTTCCTGTTCGATTCGGAACGTCATCAATTGTTGTTGTTGGCATTTGTAGCATTTCGTTCAAAGGACGATGGACGATGCGAAGCGAGGACGAAGACTCTTCAAGATCATTATTCTACATAGGTGGAAAATGAGTATTCACAACTCACAATAAACAATAGGTCGAACAACACTCTAAGTACTTAACGGCACAGCGGGTGTTCGGCATAGGGACAGGGACAGGGGCAAGGGAGAGAGAGAGAATTGGTAGAGCGATTGATCTAGGGTCCGATAACCCCCGAGTTCAATAAACGTCTTCACTTGGGACGGTCTATCATGTTTTGTAATTGGCAACAAATCCTGATCCGACCGACAGCAAGTCATTCACAGTCGTTCACAATGGGCCTGAACAATTAGTCCGGTAGTCAATGAAGACCCAATTCTTCTTCTTGTTGCGATTTTCACACCAAATGCCAAATTTTTCACTTCGTTATGAAAACAGAGGTAGGAACAGTGTTAAGCAAATTAATTATACAACATTTTTAGATACACGTGTGTGTGTGTGAGTGTGTGTATGAGTGTGTGTGACACATGATTCAATAAAAACTATGTACAATTAAAGTCAATATTCTTATTTAAAAATCAACATAATACTATTACGATCTATTTAAGCGATTAAACCAAATAAAAACAGCAATTTGAATTAGCAGATAGTACGAGCGGAAAACCCAACTCCATTCTTCCGATTTGTCCCTTACATATCTTCGCCGTTCCATATCCTATCGCAATGCAAACCCAAAACATTCACTGCTGTGGTTAGCTTAGAAATGGGCAGGGGTATCAAAAATCTAAAACAAAATTCACCTAACTACCGATTAGGAGAACCTTCATACCAAATATTGACATACGGACATGACTATATCGTCTTATCCTAATCGTCCTGTTGCAGAATATATAAATTCATTCTAAATATATTCAATAACCAATTGTTGAATTTCACAAGACATCGCAAAGTTACATTGCGCAAAAAATCGGTTCTCAAAATAAAAGAATCGATTAAATCGAATCAACGCCTGGCTCTAAATGGCTCTAAAGTGCCATTCCAGGTAAATTGGATAAAAAATAAAAAATAAGTTTTACGAAACAGCGAAACCGTTCAAAATTGAATACAACCAGTTTCTTAAATTGGCGAATGTATTTTATTTCATTTATTATAGGCGGCTGGGGCGTGGCATCTAACATTTGCAATAAACTTGATCTCTAGCTCTATAGCAACTTTTGTAGTTTATGAAATTGACCTTATATATATTCTGGGCGTTGACATAGTACCGGCAGCATGTTCAAGTGGTCCAGCGACACCAAGCATGTGCTTGACTGCACTTTTTAGACCCTTTACTTTAAAAAAGTAAAAAGGGTCTATTAACTTAGTGCAAAGAGGAAATGTGTGTAACACTCAGAAGGGGGCGTGTCACGCCCCATAAAGTATATATATTCTTGATCAGGACGACAAGCCGAGTCGATATAGCCATGTCCGTCCGTCCGTCTGTTCGTCTGTCTGTCTGTCCGTTTGTCCGTCTGTCCGTCTGTATGAACACCTAGATCTCAGCAACTATAAGAGCTAGAGACACCATATTCGGGAATTAGGTTCTCCTATTCAGTAAGCAGATCAAGTTTATTTTAGATTTTGGATACTTCCCCCCTTCCCCCGCAAACCGCAAAAAGCTACTGTAGCCACAGTTTTAAAGCTATTGATTTGTAATTTGCTATGTGACTAATTTATGGCAATCTCTATTGACGCTGTGTATTTCGTTACGATGGGATAAGAAACTGTAAGGTTATACCACCGACTATTCGCCGCACTAGGCAGAGGGGGGGTGGTGTGCCTTACAGACGCGGATAGCTTAGTGTGCGTGCCTATGATTGTGTTTGTATGTACATATAGTAGTAGTAGTAAAGTAAAGGGTCTGCAACAGTCTATTACGGTCTCAAGGATTTCATTAAAGAAAGAAGAAGAATTTTTGATATTTGAACTTTACGATATTCACATAGACGACTTTTCCTTCTCTAAGATACTAATTTTGGAATTTGTTAGGAATCTGATGATCATAAAATGAATATAAATTTGAAAATGGGAAAAATGTTTAGGATGATTTAAAACCGTGGCGGAACATACATTCATCATCCGTTAAGTGGTAGTAGGTTGTGGTAAAGTACGATGAGGTCGAATGCGGTGGCTGTGGTGCTGAGGTCGCATCGGCGACATCCATTGCGGCGTTACTTGCCCCCGACTTTCCGCCGATTCCTGCTATTCCGGTGCCGCTAGTGACGCCCAAACAGGGAAGATTTCTCATAGAAAGGACATTGTCTATAAGAAAGATATAGAGTAAACGGATATAAGCACAGGCATGTTAAATATTCAAATTGTTATTGGAAGAAGAAGGGTCTGTTTGTATGATTGTCAATACGTCTTTTTTACAACAGAGAATAATATTATTATGTATAAGTTTTGCACACAAATAACTGTATCATCTGTTTTTTAACTTTGAACATTCAAAGAGACGCTTTCCATACCTCAATATTAAATATGTAATTTCATTATATCATCGCATATTTTCATTCCCGTCCAATCTTCCCATCTTAATCATTAACTTAAATTGCATTTTATAGGAATTGAACTATGTTCAGCATGTTTAAAGTACGGACAAAACGCTACATTACGTTTCTAGACATTCCAGGAAATGGAAGTTAATGCGAACATAAAACTCGATATTATAGAGATAGTAGATAGTAAATAGTAGAGAGTTGAGTATCATTGCAATCATTCTATTGCTAAGCTACGCGCATATGCATGGCACACTACCCCCATTCTGCCTAGTGTGGCTAACTATCTGTGGCATATCTTGACTGTTTATAAGCTACAAGCATGCCAAGTTACAGGTCTCTAGCTTTTGAACTGTAACTGCAGTAGCTTTTTGCGATTTGCGGTGGAAGGGGGGTTGGTATACAAAATCTAAAAGAAATTCGTGCTGCTTACTGAATTCGGGAACCTAAATCCCGAATATGGTGTATCTAGCTCTTATAGGTGCTTTATACAGACGGACAGACAGATGACGGACATTGCTATATCGACTCGGCTTGTCGTGCGGTCTGCGAAGACTCCTTCTGCCTGTTACACAGATTTCCTCTTTGCACTAAGTTAATAGACCCCTTTTACTTTTTTAAAGTGAAGGGTCTAAAAACTTTTATCCCATTTCTTGTAGAGCTCGAATATTGTTATTTTAAAAATTGTCTCATCGACTTTTCCTTGATTTGATGAACTTCTCCAACTTAGCGAGCAAATCATGTGCTATCGAGGGCATCAAGTGGTTATCGATAAACTCAATATCTGTAAAATACAACGGGTGGGCTAAGAGTTTCCATTTAAACGAGTCTCGGAAGATATTTAAGATGCAATTACTTAAAATTAACTTGGTATTTAGCTTCTAATGGAATAACAGCTTTTTTTGCGTTGTTATACCCTGTGCCCATTTGAAAAATGGGAAAACAGGGTTAATAACTTTGTGCGAATGTATGTAACAGCCAGAAGGAGGCGTGGCAGACTCCACAAAGTATATATATTCTTGATCAGGATGACGAGCTGAGTCGATATAGCCATGTCCGTCTGTCTGTCCGTCTGTCCATCTGTTTGAACGCGTCGATCTCAGCAACTATAAGAGCTAGAAAAGCCGTTTTTTGAAAGGTGTATACCATACGCAGATCAAGTTTACTTCAAATCTTGGATGCCACTCCCCTTCCGCTCACAAAGAGCATAACAAGAATTCATTTGCCAATTTAAGAGACACAAATTGAATTATATAATATAAATTCTGTTTTCAGTTGTTCGTATGGCTTTATAAAGCGCAGATAGGGCTTTTTTCAAATTTTGGATGCCACGCCCCTTTTACGCCCTAATTCATAAAAACTGAATAACAAACGTAATATTGAACATAGAACGTTGTTATTCGGTATATATACTCTCTTTTATAATATTAAACTTTCCTGAGAAGCGCATTAAAATCGATCAATAAACACAGGAGTTATAGGCGAAACAATATTGCAGGCGTTGCACGCTCGCTCTCTAGCAGCGCGGCCAATTAAGCGGCACATATAGGAAATGTAGCAGAAAAAGCAATGCTGCTACGCTGCGTATTACAATTTTATAAAATTTTATAAAAAATATAGGGTACAGGGTATTATACAGTCGGGCCCGTCCGACTGATCTGCCCCGTCCAAATTTTTTTTAAATAGAAGTAATGTTTTGAAATTTAACGTTATTTCCGAATATTTTAAATAAGTTCTCGATTATCAGAATCAAAGCTCGGTTTATGACCTTTTATTAATTTTTTAATATCGATAAATATGTATGGCCAAAACAATCGGTTATTAAAGAGCGGAATGCTTTGGATCTTACCCTTATGGCTCATCTCATCCAAAGTTGGTAGTCGTTCAATGAGGGACCCTGCCGACCATGGTACTGCTCCAATGGTTGCCGGAGTTGTTTGAAGCGTAAACATTTCCAATGATATGCGAACTATTTATACTACTAGAGTAGTGGATGATTTGTATTATTCAATTAATGGGTGTTGATCACACACAATTAGTAGTACTTGCACTTTGCACTTTTCATTTCAGCCGCGGACAAAAAGTATTTGTCCCGAATATATCCCGAATTATGCGGAATCCCACGGCTCGCTGCGGGCGTCGGGCACCGCGGGAGCACTACTAAATTTGTACAGATGGTGAAGGTTTTGGATTGGATTTGGGTTGAGGTTGAGGTTGAGGTTGAGATTGAGGCTTGGTTTTGGGTTTTCCTTTGATTAAAGCTTGGAATGCGAAAGCTTTGTGTTTGCTATCTTTGTTTTAGTTCACTTGTTCTTGGATAGCCCTTTTTAGAATCTGTACTTGAATAAAATAAAGTTTCTATTTATTGAGTGCAAACGGAGAATTTGCCATGTACGTAGTCTATGGAATTTTCTATTAATGCTGTGAATTGCAATACTATCGGATAAGAAACGGCAAAGATATTTTCTTAGTTATTTCATGTCAACTAATTGCAGTCGACAAAGTAATTTCGAAAAAATTAATTAAAATATATAATATAAAATTATTAAAATATAAACGTGTAATTGAAAGTTACATCGTGAATGTGGTTTAAAAGTAAATGTAAATGTAAATGCATATGCATAGATAATATTTATAAATATATAACCACCTAGATCTTACAAAGTATAAAACCTAAAAATTCAATTTTTTGGTATTTATTCAGTTTGTCTTAGTTCTTTGATAACTCTTTACATTGGACCGCTAATTGACAGTTTTCGGTTTTAAAGCTATAGTTAAATGGTAAAGAAACGGGATTCCGCATGAACGTAGTCTATGACAATCTTTAACGATGCTGTGAATTGCATTACGATCGGACAAGAAACAGCGAAGAAAACACAAAGTACAGGGTCTACTACTGTCGGTTACGTCCGACTGTAGCTGCGTTCTTAGTGGTTAATTTTAACCATACATTGGTAGCACCGTTATCACTTTATCACTTGATTCGAATTGGTATTGCGATTTCACTGGCGATTTGCCTTGCATAATATATTATTATATTACTTATTTATTGATTTTTATAATTTTATATTTATTTTCTTATTATTTTTACCACCAACAACAACTACAAAATCCGTAATATTTTTGATATTTTTTAATCTATCATTAATTCCACGCCTCGCCGATATCGAACCGTCGCAATTGAGCTATATAGCAGATAATGCGCGTGCCCCAGTGTGAATGCTAATGGCAACTGTCGGAATAATCCACAGCTATTTTTTGGGCGCCAAGCGACGTCGCCGCCGAGGCTTTCTACTGGCCAGTTCGTTTGCTTGCAGCCGATTGGCTGTGGCAGAGCATCCACAATTGTGACTCGGCGTCATGCGCGCTGCTGATTGGCTGATTTGCCTGTTGGCCGGTCTCTCGTTCTCGCTCTTGCAGTCGGGCAACGACACGTGCGCTAGAACGGCGCAGCTATGGCAGCAAGCAAACGGCCTGTTTGGATGCAGCTTATTGAGCAATCCAGCAGAGTGGCTGAAAGAGTGAACAAGTTTGCTTGTAATAATGACAAAATGCAACAATTCGGCGAATATAATTAAATAACAGGAGTAAACTACTACAACAAGCCATGCGTTTGTTGCAGTGTATGCGCTTAACTCTAATTGTAGACATAAATACATACATACATATATACATACATACATACATTCAAAAGTATTTACTCAAGTTCAGGTGCAACAGTAAATCAGTTAACAGTTACCTAGAAATGCAGTTACATTTCATTTAAGAATGTGCCGAATGTGTTGAATGTGCCGAATAAGCAGCAAGTGGCGTCTAAGTGGCGTGCGTCCAATTGAATTGTTCCATTCCGATACAATAACCGCTAGACTCTTCCGTTAACCACCCGCAACGCATCCGTTACGACAAACAACACAAATTCAGGGCGTGGGCGTGGGCGTGGGCGTGGACGTTCTACGAATGTTTTCAAAAAACAACGACACACCCATCGCTCATATTCGAAGCGCCAGCTTGCTATCTCGCTTGCGCCTGCACGGCTGCTGCGCGGCGGCAGAGCGAGACGGCATGCTGCTGCTGCCGAGTGGCAGCGAGAGAGAGCGCATTATTCAAATGCTTTGCACAAAATGTTTACAAAATGTTTATCCAGATTACATTGTGCAATGCACATATTCCTATGTATGTACATATGTAGGATGTGCTCTATTGAGTTAAAGCTTTTCAGCAACAAAGTGCCGCAAATATATATACAAATATACACTAAGCGAAAAGTAGCGCGAATCTTGCTTGATTTTCATGGATAAAATCAAGCCGAAAAATGTCTTCAAAAATATGACTGAGGTAAGAATCAGAAATACTTAAATTCAAAATATAATTATAAGAGTGCAAATTGAATATTCGTATTCAATTATTTATTATTTCCACTATTCGAATTATAAATTATAAATGCATCAGACAATATATGGACGGAGCAGATCAGTGGGACGGAGGCTACAGTCGGACGTAACCGACTGTTGGAGACCCTTTACTTTGAGTATATGTACGTACAAACATAATCAGAGGCACACACACTAAACTACCCGCGTATGCA
>JAWNNJ010001514.1:0-71135 GCA_035045125.1 Hypselothyrea guttata
TTTGTTACGAACCAGCTTATTATCAGTGGGCAGCGCCGGCTAGCTATCGGACTCGCTATGGGTGTGAGTCCGACCCTGCCCACTGGTTCGTATCAAAACTACAACAAACACTACGACACACATAACTACAAGAATCAACTACAAAAACTGACATCAAAACAATACTACAACATCAGCAATACAAAAACTTGAACGGCCAACAACAACACAAACAAGAGGACCGCCACTACGGGTCCATGTCCAAACTCTGGGATCCCGGTCCGAGATCCCGGCGTACCCACCCTGCCTGAGGCTACGTCGCCTCCCTGCTACTGGTCAGTAGCTTCTCGCACTAGCCCATGGCGGTCATAGTGTTTCCCCTCCCCCCTGCGGCTTCACTAATAAGACATCTTTCCTTTGTAATACGTTATAAAATTCATTTATTATTTAAATCTAACCTCATCTTCCGCTACCTATTTGCTGCGCATCACTGATGCCAGCCTGCCATCTCTGATCCGCTGCGATCAGCTGACTCAAAGCATAAACTAATTGAAGCTAATTTGTTTGTGCTTGCCTAGTGTTTTATGCTGCTTGTACTTATTTGTATTATTTGTGTTTTACATATATTAATGTTAAATTAAATTTAATTCATTTTTATATCTACTGTTTTGTTTATTGTTGTTGTCTGGCGGTGGGCGCTCTGGCGGCTGCTGTGCCACGGCTGGTGCTGCTCTGCTGCTGCTGCTGTTGTGTTGGAGGCTGCAAGGGATCGCACTGCCTGGAGCTGCTGGAGTGCTGTAGGCGTGGCTGGGGCGCTGCTCTGGGCGCAGGGGCTCCGCTGCTGCTGTTGCTCTGCGCTGGCGCTGCTCTGTTGCTGCTGATGTGCTGCACCTGTGTGTGGGTGGCGGTAGGCGCTGTGGCTAGCGCTTTGCCGCGGCTGGTCTGCTGCGGCTGCTGAGGCACTGATGTTGCGCTGCTGCTGCTGCTCTTGCTGTACTGCTGCTGAAGCAGGATGAGCTGCGTGTTGCGCGGCCGCGTTGTTGTTGCTGTGCGACTGAGGCGCTGCGCCGGCAGTGGTAGGCTGCTGCGGCTGCGCCGTATGCAGCAACTCCTTGTTGTCTCTTTTATTTAATTTTTTTTATTTTAACTTGTTTTTTTTTTGTTTTATTTTTAAGTGTATTTTACACGCACAAAAAGTTGCACGCCGCCGCGTGTCTCTTTGCCGCTGCCGAAAACTGGACTAACCTCAAGTTCCTACTTAACCTACGCTGGGCCCCGTTTTTCTTAATCTATCTCCCTTCCTGCCTAATTTTCCGGGTCAAGGACCGCGGTCAAGGCCAACCTACTGCGCTCTTCGTTTCTCTCTCTCTCTCTCCCTCTCTTTCAAATTCAAACGGCTGAGCGGTTTGAGCGAAGTCTCCGCTCCTTGGGAGAGACCGCTCAGCTGTTCAGGGTTGCCGCATCTCTTGGCTTTGTTGATATCGATACCACCAAAACGAAATGCAACAACCCCGCGAAGTTTGGAAGATCGAGATCGAGAAACTGCGCGCGTATTTCGTTCTAGATACGGACGGACGGACACCCTACTCTATGCCCAACGTAGGCTACACCCACGACCCTGAAGTTAAGAGTCTCAAGCTCTACCGCCTGAGTTAGCCGGGCCAACCTAAGCTGCACCTACGACCCTAAACTGCCTGCCTAATGAAAGATGACTGCCCAGTTGGTGAACGTTTGCATCCCGTGCCCCGCTGCTGGTGAGTCGTCAGGAAGTTACGCATCCATCGCCTGTAATACTGCGCTCCTCCTCCTTTGCAGATCCTTGATTTGACATGTGTTGTTGCCCAGCACCCCTGGAACTCTGCTTGTGAGGGATCGTGCCGGACATTAGATATTCCACATCTTCCCATGCACGTTCAAATTGAAGTTGCTCGTGCACTGGGCCCACTTCCTCCTCGCTCCCCGTTGGTGTTCGCGCCACGATCTCGTCCACTTCGCGACTGCTCTGGGTAAGATCAGTGTCAGTCAACGCTGCTTCCGCCACTGGCTGTTGTACTTCCGGCTGGTTTGTTGCACGTAGGATGTCAGGTGCCAACTCGAATGCCTCCCAGAAGTCTATGCCTAGATAGAGTTCTTGCTGTAAGTCTGGGCACATGTAAAACACAATTTGCTTGACCTCGTCTTTGTATTTTACAGGCAACTCTATCCTACCCAGGATCGGTCGGCTGGCTCCGGCTGCGGTCTTCACTGTGGAGACGTATGGCTGCACTTGCCATCCTAGTTGCTCCACCAGCTCCCGGCATCCTCGTCCTAGCAGACTGACTGAGGCTCCTGTGTCTAACAGCCCTCTCATTCGGTGTCCCGCCAGCTCGATTTCAGCAAACCATCGCTGATCCACATTGCCATCACGACGCACCGCCTCCACTATCATCCGTCTGGTGGCTCTGCGGCGACGGAACCTTTCGCGCGCCTTTCTTATGCGCCGAGTCAGCTTGCTCATCCCTCTAAGTTGGCATTCGTCCAGGATTCGGTTTCTTGCTGCGATGTGAAGTCTAATGCGTTCTTCATGAGGTAAGCCTTTCGTTCCAGTTTTACTTATGTCGACAACAATTTCTTCCTTATGGTCTAATCGGGTATCATTAAATTTTGCAGGGCTTACTGTCTGGTTGTTGCGGTTTTCGAACGTGTTGGCCCTACTTTCGACACGCTCGACCGTCGGTTTCCCGGGCAATCCACGCAATCGGGGCTTACCACATCCTTTTTGCCACAACGGTAGCAGAAGATCCTGCGCTGCTTCGAGGGACAATCGCTGAACCAATGGCCTGATGCGTCACAATTCCAGCAGATTTTTGTGGGCCTGTTTGCTGCCCTAAGTTCCTCGACCTTTTCGGTTGGAGCGTCTGCACGCGGGGGCCACTCCTCCAGCTCGTGCACGGCAGGTCTGCCAAAAGGCGGATGCCTTGGCTGCTGCATGTGGCTGCCACGCCCTCTTCTGATCAGGCTCCTCTCCACTTCAATGCACTCGTGCCTCAGCTCGTCTACCGTAAGTATGTCCATGGCATATACATATCTGGCGATGCTTTCCTTTAATCCCTTCTTAATGATTTTGACTAGCTGCCGATCTCCGAGAGGCTTCTGGAAACGTGAGGCTAGGTGACGCATATGATGGATGTAATCGTCCACGGCTTCTCCAGCTTGCTGCTCTCGTTGCAGCAGATCCTGCATCACATCATGCTCCGTCTGGTAGCCTTTGAACCGCTCCATAAGTGCGCGTCTGAGCTGACCCCAGTTGTCGACGCGGGAGTGTCGGACGTGGACCCAGTACCACTCTCGTGCTCGTCCAGTCAGTAGGACGTGGAAACTGCGCAGCACATCTCGCCATGGACACTGATATTGGCGCTGCAGGAACTCCAGTCGGAAGACGAAATCTTCCACGGTGTGACTGGGATCTTGTCCATCAAAGCTGACATTCCAGCGCTCGATTCGCAGGTGATTGTTGTTTCTTTCGTAATCATTACCTCGCCTCTCATTTTCTCCACATTCCCCAGCACGTCTGCCATCAACGTGATATTCTGCCTCTGGGTTGCGCCAGTTCCACGCCTCTGCGGCTACGCCATGTGCTTGGCTAGGAAGAGCTTCCTCCTGCTCGGGATACGGTGGTGTGGGCTGTCTGTGACGTGGTGGATTCTGCCGCATTGGCTCGTTGACCGCTGTGGGATTCGGCTTGTGACCGCTGCTGCCAGGTGATGATGCAGCATTGCCTTCTGCCGGGCTATAGTCGAGTGGACGAATGACGTCCTTAATCAGCTTCCTCATCTCCGTAAATCCCGCGCGGATCTCATCGCGGAGGATGTCTTCAATGCCATCGTTCATAGATCTGGTGTAGGTCTGGTGGGCCTGCGCAATGGCTGCGTTTGTAGCTGAAGCCATCGTGGGATCCACGCCAACTGGTTGAGTTGGAGATGTCCTCACTGCAGCCTCTCCGCTCTCAGGCGGCTCGTCCGTTTGCCAGCTCGAAGCGTGTGCTCCCTGCTGTGAGAACCCTCTGAGTGGTGGCGATCGAGGTATCCCCGATGCACGCGGTATCCCCGATGCACGCGTTTGGGATCTGGTTTGCGCCCGTTCACCCTCTGGACCTTCACCCCCCTCCGGCCTAGACATTTTCTGGATTTCTTATAATGTGCTTTCCTACCTAAACTTAATTTTAACAATCAACACCTAGCAAAGATATATTTTAAACGAAAAACTAACCAAACAAATCTGTACATAAATAAATAATAAATAACACCTATATATACATAAATAAACAAATAAATAAATAATTAGATTTATAAATATTATATCATAAATACAAATGTAACTATATATTTAATAATTAAACAAATAAATGTATATATCTATATGTGTATGTATACCTTGCAGCTATTTTCCCAGGGCTAATTTCTCAACTATTTTCATCTAAGAATGGGGAGAGAGAAGCACCTTTCCACCCATGGACTGACCAGTAGTTTTCTACGCACTCAAATTTGGACATGGATTAACACTTAAGGATCTGTCAGATGCACAGTTTGTCAATGCTAATGACAAACGGCATCCAAGAAATCCTATTCGGATTTTATTTTTTTTTTTAAATCTGCCCTTTGCTTTCCGTTCTTGGGCTTTCCTGCGCATGCTGAGTGCCCGGTGCAGCGCAGCTCGACCGTAAGGTCCTCTGGGTCACCAGGCTATCTCTTGCTCAATTAATAACAATGGACAGCATGCACAGTTTCACCCAACACAGAAAACAAAACGAGATACGACAAACTAATGACAAATAAATAAATTAACTAAACTATACTAATCTAATATCACCAATTTATCACAGAACTATTACTATTATCACAGACGAGTGGTCGCGAACGATTTGCCATTTTATTGGCAAATGTGACATACCGCCTCATCAATGGTAAGAGCAAAAGCCATGCTAGGCGACATAGAGCACAAAACAAACACTCCAGTGACTTCGGCACCAACACACCACTGCGCGATTATGAGTTTTACTCAATTAAACTACATAAGACATCAGTGGCATGTTGGCGCCGACGCCAGTGGCTCTCAAAACGTCCCACATATTTGTTGTTTTATTATTTTTTTTTTTTTAAATCTGATCCCGTCCACCTTCGTCTGCCCTACGTCTGACAGACTCCAGTTTCTGGGTTTAAATTTCGTTTGGGCGCCATTTGTTACGAACCAGCTTATTATCAGTGGGCAGCGCCGGCTAGCTATCGGACTCGCTATGGGTGTGAGTCCGACCCTGCCCACTGGTTCGTATCAAAACTACAACAAACACTACGACACACATAACTACAAGAATCAACTACAAAAACTGACATCAAAACAATACTACAACATCAGCAATACAAAAACTTGAACGGCCAACAACAACACAAACAAGAGGACCGCCACTACGGGTCCATGTCCAAACTCTGGGATCCCGGTCCGAGATCCCGGCGTACCCACCCTGCCTGAGGCTACGTCGCCTCCCTGCTACTGGTCAGTAGCTTCTCGCACTAGCCCATGGCGGTCATAGTGTTTCCCCTCCCCCCTGCGGCTTCACTAATAAGACATCTTTCCTTTGTAATACGTTATAAAATTCATTTATTATTTAAATCTAACCTCATCTTCCGCTACCTATTTGCTGCGCATCACTGATGCCAGCCTGCCATCTCTGATCCGCTGCGATCAGCTGACTCAAAGCATAAACTAATTGAAGCTAATTTGTTTGTGCTTGCCTAGTGTTTTATGCTGCTTGTACTTATTTGTATTATTTGTGTTTTACATATATTAATGTTAAATTAAATTTAATTCATTTTTATATCTACTGTTTTGTTTATTGTTGTTGTCTGGCGGTGGGCGCTCTGGCGGCTGCTGTGCCACGGCTGGTGCTGCTCTGCTGCTGCTGCTGTTGTGTTGGAGGCTGCAAGGGATCGCACTGCCTGGAGCTGCTGGAGTGCTGTAGGCGTGGCTGGGGCGCTGCTCTGGGCGCAGGGGCTCCGCTGCTGCTGTTGCTCTGCGCTGGCGCTGCTCTGTTGCTGCTGATGTGCTGCACCTGTGTGTGGGTGGCGGTAGGCGCTGTGGCTAGCGCTTTGCCGCGGCTGGTCTGCTGCGGCTGCTGAGGCACTGATGTTGCGCTGCTGCTGCTGCTCTTGCTGTACTGCTGCTGAAGCAGGATGAGCTGCGTGTTGCGCGGCCGCGTTGTTGTTGCTGTGCGACTGAGGCGCTGCGCCGGCAGTGGTAGGCTGCTGCGGCTGCGCCGTATGCAGCAACTCCTTGTTGTCTCTTTTATTTAATTTTTTTTATTTTAACTTGTTTTTTTTTTGTTTTATTTTTAAGTGTATTTTACACGCACAAAAAGTTGCACGCCGCCGCGTGTCTCTTTGCCGCTGCCGAAAACTGGACTAACCTCAAGTTCCTACTTAACCTACGCTGGGCCCCGTTTTTCTTAATCTATCTCCCTTCCTGCCTAATTTTCCGGGTCAAGGACCGCGGTCAAGGCCAACCTACTGCGCTCTTCGTTTCTCTCTCTCTCTCTCCCTCTCTTTCAAATTCAAACGGCTGAGCGGTTTGAGCGAAGTCTCCGCTCCTTGGGAGAGACCGCTCAGCTGTTCAGGGTTGCCGCATCTCTTGGCTTTGTTGATATCGATACCACCAAAACGAAATGCAACATATTTAACTATGGTAGATATTACATCACTGTAATAGTAAATCATAAAAAACCGTATTATATTTTTACAAAAAAAAAAAGAATAAAATATTGAAGTAATTTTTTTGTTTATGTTGGCAAAGATAAATGGCGCAAGTAAGAACCCATAAATAATTTCAATAACACCGATATTTAGTTCAATTATCGAGGTGCTGTCAGCTCTAGGGTACTCATTGGAGTTGCCAGATGACTGGAAATAATTACACAAAGCTCGACCCTTAAGCTGCCAACTCGATGCATTCGCTTCAATTTTAAAAATAAATCAAAATAATAAATAAAAACGATTTAAAAAAAAAAGCATCCAAAAGTAGCATGTATATGCACTTACATGCGAATTAATACCCATTGATACAAACTATATTTTGTTCCTTCGGGGTGAATGCCATTGTCGCAGCGAACTGTTGCCATTCACCCGGAATCGACTATTAGGAACTGTTCTTGTGCAAAAAAGAAGCGAGTAATAAATTAGTTTCCCAAACTTGTTTATCTAATATTTTGTTGACTTTGGAATCACAGCGACCACGACAAAAATGCCCTCGAAGAAGAAAAAGTACAACGCTCGCTTCCCAGCGGTAAGTCACGTTAGATTTGTGTGTGTCGCTTGAGCCCGACATTCATAGATTTATCAGGTTTATCAGTTTATCAGTTTGTCGGTTTGTCAGTTTGCCAGTTTGTCATTGTTGCATCTGTCTCCACAGGGCCGCATTAAGAAGATCATGCAGAGCGACGAGGAGATCGGCAAGGTCGCCCAGGCAGTGCCCGTCATCATTTCCCGCACCCTGGAGCTCTTCGTGGAGTCGCTACTGACAAAGACGCTGCGCATCACCAACATGCGCAACGCGAAGACTCTGTCGCCCTCCCACATGAAGCAGTGCATCATGTCCGAGCGCCGGTTCGACTTCCTCAAGGAGCTGGTGCGCAACATCCCGGACATCAGCGTGGCCGAGGAGGCCGCCTGCAACTACAACGACGACGACGCGCAGAGCTCCGAGGATCAGTATCCCGACTCCGACACTCCCTACGACCTCAGCCTGCCATCGACGTCCGTGCGCGCCCTGCCCCCGCTGCCCGCCCTTCCCAACGGCAGCAGCAGCGCCTTCGTGCGCTCCGTCAGCCTTAACGGAGTGGGCCTAAAGAGGCCCCACAACCCCCCCACTCCCTCGGTCATCATGCCAACTGCAACGGCCTTGGCCCAGTTGCAGCAGCAGCAGCAGCTTCATGCTGGACCCCTGCCTGCCAAGCTGGCGCGCTCGGAGTCCACGCCCGCATATACTCCACGTGGAAGACCGCCGAACAACAACAGCAACAACAACAACAGCTACAGCTGTAGACAAACTCAAGACACTGCCATACCTGCAGCGATCTGCAGCTTAGAGATGCTCAGCAAGCCCGTAGTTAAGATCGATTATAGCAATGTACAAATGCCGACTCGAGGGGACTCCGAGCACACCTTTAACTTCGACATGGCTGCCCCAGTTATAAACATCGATCTGTCGAATATCGTCGCCTCGACATCCGCCTCCAGCCAGATCAGCTACGGAGCTGGAAACAGCGCCAGCTCCAGAAGCGCAGCCGCCGCCAACTGCATCGGCGGCAAGAGCAAAACTCCTATCATTCCAAAGGCCGGGACGCCACCGGCTCCCGTTACAAAAACACTGTTCGAGTTGGACGAGGACTACGACAACATCTGAGCATAGTTCCTGTAAACGCGCCTATTCATAATTAACTGTAACTTAGCTGTTAAGTAAGCACATAATAAAACCAGCAAATAAACAAACGGATTGTCTGTAATAATGTCTTGTAAAACCAGTAAGGACGGAGCTACAGTCGGACGTAACCGACTGTAGGAGACCCTGTACTTTGTGTTTTCCTCGTTGCTTCTTATCCGACCGTAATGTAAATCACAGAGTCGATGGAGATAGCCATACTCTACGTACATGTCATATAATAAATCTTTAGCTGTAAAACTGAAGCTTTACAATTGAAAACAGTTGGTGTTTCGGTTAGCGGATGAATGAGAGAAGTTATAAAAAATTTGGACGGGGCAGCTCAGTCGGACGGGGCAGATCAGTCGGACGGGCCCGACTGTAAAATACCCTGTGCCCTTTATTTTATATACAATTTTATAAAACTGTCACACTAAGCGCATCAGCAGTACTTCTTCTTCTTCCCTTATTACGTGCGCCAGCTGCTCTGCGCTGCTGCTGCTGCTAATTGCGTAGCTTATATCTACTTTGTTTATTAACCGATTTCAATGCGCTTTTAAGGATAGTTAAATATAATAGAAGAGAGTATATATACCAAATATTAACCTTCTATGTTTAATATTACGCTTGTTTTTGAACTTTTAAGTCCAAGTATTGAGTAGCTTATATCCCCTGTGTTTCTTAACCGATTTCAATGCGCATTTCAGATTAGTTGAATATAATAGAAGAGAGTATGTGTTCCGAATAACAACATTCTATGTTTAATATTACGCTTGTTATTCAACTTTTTGTGTTAAAAAACACGAGGTTGTGTGAGTTTTATTGATTTTTGGGCGTAAAGGAGGCGTGTCATCCAAGATTTGAAATAAACTTGATCTGCGTATGGTATACACCTTTCAAAATGGACCAAAACGGCTGCTCTAGCTTTTGTAGTTTAGAAAATCTAGGCGTTCATACGGACGGACAGACAGACGGACATCGCTAAATCGACTCAGCTCGTCTTCCTGATCAAGAATATATATAGTTTGTGGGGTCTGCCACGCCTCCTTCTGCCTGTTACATACATTCGCACAAAGTTATTAGCCCTGTTTTTCCCATTTTTCAAATGGGCACAGGGTATAAAAAACCCAAACAAACTTGATCTAATTGCTGCATAGGGGAACCTAAATGCCAAAAATATGGTAATTCTTAAAGTCTACAAGATCTAGGTGGCTGCTCTGTCTGATCTATCTTCGCTGTTTCTTTTCCGTTCGTAATTTAATTCACACCATTGTACATTCAAATTACAAGTCTGTAGCTTTATTATTGTGGCGGCAGTGGCACAAACACGCATTTTGAAAAAAATGGTCTCTTGCATATGTTCGCAATTTCTAATTAAAATCATGAATAAATTTATAGAATCGGTGAAGAATACCATAGACTACGTACATGCCAAATTACAAGTCTGTAGCTTTCTTATTGTGGCTGCTGTGACGCTTATAGTCTTCGAGATCCTTGAGGTAGGTGTAGATTTTTGATGATTCGCGGAGGAGGGAGGCGAGATCTTATTAAAGATCTAAAACAAACTTGATCTGCGTCAGATATCGGACAACCTAAATCCCAACATGTGGTGACTCTAGCTCTCTTAGTTGCTGAGATCTAGGTGTTCATACGGACACACGGACATGGCTATATCAACTCAGCTCGTGGTCCTAAGTCAGAATATATGTATATACTTTGTGGAGTCATTTGCACTTAATTAATAAACCCTTTTACTTTTTTAAAGTACAGGGTCTAACAAAAAAACACACGTTTAGCTTAGAGCTCGTATTCAACTATGAATCCATCGATATCTTCGGTCCACTCCACGGCCAACTGCTCGCGTAGCATCTTCAGCCGTCGCTCGATCTCAAACTGAATGAGAATCAGTATGGTGCGCTGTATATATACGCTCAAGGCCAAGAAGCTGCTGTGGCTCACCTCGAACATGCCACTGGCCGCGAAGCTCAGCGGAAGCGTCGACAATTGCAGCGCGAATATCTCCAGCTGGTGTCCGAGGGCATCGGATAGCTGCAGATTGTTGAACTGATACAGCAGCTGCGTGGTGCGGTTATAGGCTGTACTGGTGGCCTCACAGCCCCAGTAGAAGAGATAGAGATCCAGGAGCAGGGTGGCTTGAAAAACGCTGGCCATGGCGATGCCAAGTGTGTTTAAAGAGGGATTGTAATCCTTGCTGCCGAGTGCCAGAAAAACATACAGGCCAAATATGATGTTCTGCTGCAGCTTCCAAAAGAGCACGCCCAGAGTCACCGACTTCATGCAGCCGGACAGGCGCTTGGCCAGGCCAGTGAGCAGGTAATGCTCCTCTGCCAGACACTGCACATCCGCTGTGGCCAGTCCGCTCAGCTGCAGGGTTTGGTTGGGCCTCCGCCTCGGCTGCAGCAAGCCAAGTGCTTGGGCCAGGCTCAGACTGCCGTAAAGCGTTTCCAGCTGCAAATTAAGATTCCGGAAACGGCAGAGCAGCCGCATCAGTATCGTAAAGTACTGAAAGAAAGTGCTGTGGATCACGTTCAGGATGGTCGAAAGGTACACCGCTTGTGCCACAGGATGCCATCTGAAGTCCCCTGCCACGTACAGGCTCAGAATGAGCGTGAAAGCCGATTGTATGGCCATTGTGAAGAACTTGGTTAAGTGTATGATGTCCAGCATACGTATGGATGATCCTGTCTTGGGGGACAAGGAACGCACGTGCCGCGAGTCCAGCTCGAATAGTATAGCGGTTAGCTTGAAAAATACGCTTTCCCTTCTCCGACGCAGCAGTATTATGTAGATCACCAGAATGATGCGGGTTACGGTCATAACGCGATCCGTATAAACTATCATAGCGCTGTGCTCGAAGGTCGCGTCCATTGTGGACACAAACCGGGTTAACCACGGCGTGGTTATCAATATTATCAAATTGCTGACGTTGGCCCAAACGCAGTACCATCTCTTGGAAATGATGCGGCTTCCCTGGTAGTCCACCACCCTGCTCAGTGTTCCAATAAAAATCGAATAGTAACATCCGAACAGCAGCAGTTTATCTAACAATTTTCTGTGCCAAGTGGAGGTCATTGGGAGTACGATGGCGATGACAACTCAAATCCAACTAAGGTCGTTCAGTGAAAATCAAAATCAACACCAAGTGACACCGGGACAGAGATACAATCGGACATCCGATTTCAATCCAATTTCATTTACTAGCCTAATTACACTTCAACCATTTCTAGTTGAGGGACGACATATCGAATGCATTTTATCTTGGCATTACTCATTGGATAGGCTCAGACTAGAGCTGGTCTTCGATTCGATTTAATCGATTTTTTTTTCTCGGCGATTAAATCGATTATTTTTATTCGGGAGTCGATTTTGGGATTTTTTTGTGAACGCGCTTTAAATGAATCAGTAGGACGGAGGCTACAGTCGGACGTAACCGACCGTAGGAGACCCTTTACTTTAAGTATATGTACATACAAACACAATCAGACGCATACAGACTAAGCTACCTGCGTATGTAAGGCACACCACCCCCCCCTCTGCCTAGTGCGGCTAATTGTCCGTTCCATTATTTCGCTGTTTCTTATCCGATTGCAACAAAATTCACTGGGTCAATAGAGAATGTCATAAACTAGTTACATACCAAATTACAAGTCAATAACTTTAAAGCTGTGGCTGCAGTAGCTTTTTGCGGTTTGCGGGGGAAGGGGGGGAGGTATCCAAAATCTAAAACAAACTCGTGCTGCATACTGATTACGAGAACCTAAATCCCAAATATGGTGTCTCTAGCTCTTATAGTTGCTGAGATCTAGGTGTTCATACAGACGGACAGACAGACGGACAGACGCACAGACGGACAGACAGACAGACGGACATGGCAAAATCGACTCGTCTTGTTTTCCTGATCAAGAATATATATACTTTATGGGGTCTGCCACGCCTCCTTCTGCCTGTTACATACATTTCCTCTTTGCACTAAGTTAATAGACCCTTTTTATTTTTTTAAAGTAAAGGGTCTAAAAAAATATGTACAATTGTTGTACGCTAAGGGTATAATCAGTAGCAAAAAGTACAGTCCGGTAAGTACTTTCATAGGGTTAGTCAGGAAAGTACCCATGCTTAAAGGTGGTTCGGCGTTTGACTACCAAGGGTCAGTCCGGTAAGTACCCATGTAGGAACTAGTGCGATAAGTAGTCAGGACAGGGTCAATCGCCACCTCCAGAACTGAAGGGTACTGTTGTTGAACATTGTTTTTGGTGGACTTTTCAGAGTAGTTTCTGTCCTCGTTACAGATCGAATTTGATTGAAAAATGTTGTTTAGCCAAGTGAAGTGTATCAAGCGAACCAGACCCCAAGCAATTCAAAGACATTGGTATATGTTATAAAATACTGCACTTTTATATGAAAAATAAATGATTTGTACGCTTAAGTGCTATGATTAACTAGAAATACGTTTAAATATTGCAGAAAACTACAACTGTACATATGTATGAATGCATGTATATGCTCAGTATGTAATTGAATATCTATACCTATTACAATTAAATCATATTGAAGTGCAACGAGTTAAACAATAAGGAAAAACACACAAATTAATCTGAGGCACTTTTTGGTGTTTATAACAATTACAATTGATATATGTGGCATAATATATGTGTATATTATTTCGGTATTGCTTCACTAATTAAATTGTCTATTTACATTTAGAAATGAAGTGTTAAATGCTCTCAAAATACAAATTTTAGCCTGACATCTCAGGTTCACTTGCTAGCAATTAAATAAATATATGGGTAGTAAATTTGGCACACGGAATAAGCAGGTTAAATCTCCAGTTTGTCATTAGTATATGGTTTTAAAATCTAATCGAAATACGTCAAAATTAATTCACTCTTAATTCCCCCCAGTTACTAATAAAATTACAATTACACACGGCAAATGAAACTTAACGAGATCGGTAGACATATGTTTAAGGAATTTATGCTAAATATAATGTAATATAAAATATAGTTGACAATTACATTGATTAGCTAAGCTATTTACACGCGCCTCCAGGCTAACCAGATATTGCCCTAAACAAAGACACAAATACAAATACATGCACATCTATATATGTAAATCTATATCTATATATCTATATATAATGTAAAGGTAAGCATCAAAGGGGGAATAATGCATTAACAAATCTTGTTTCAGTTCCATATTTGTTATCGGTACAGTTCATTTGCTTTTCAGTTTGGCTATAACAATCCCTGTTTAAATGCCCGTGGGAAGACTCTTGTGTTTTACATGTAGAATTCAAAATGTTACGTGAATCCCCGGCTCGGCGACTGCACGGGCGACGGCGGCGGCGGCAGTGGGGAGAAGTAGGTCGAGCTGCGCGAGGACGGCGACGGCGGACAGGAGGATTCCGGCACTATGCGTGCATCGCTGTGGTAATGCGAACGTGGCGTCGGTGGCGGCGGATACGGTTCGCTGTCGTAGCCGTATTGCAGGCAGGCGGCTGCCGAGCTGGAGGACAATTTGTTGGCGCCACCGTTGCTATTGTTGCTGTTCGATTTACTAGTGTAGTTCGAGTCTGATTCATCGCAGATGTCCGTGGAGCAGGGCGTGGGCGGTGGCGGTTGGTTGATGATCTTGTAGTGTCTGTAGGGACGACGGGAGCGGGTCGCCGGCGATGGTGGAGGATTGATAGGATATGCAACCATGCTGCTGCCATTTGTCGTGGAGCTGGAGGCGCCGGTAATATGATTGCGATCGTAGGAGTTCATGCTGTTGCGTGAATTCAGCGTCGACATTCGCACCGCATCCGCTACGGAGGCAATCTTTGAGACCCGCTGAGATTTGCTCAGCGTGGACGGTGACAGCGGATCGGAAGCCTGATCGTCCTTGGGCTCCGTGCGGCTCTTGCCAATGCGCGTGCGGCAAAATTGCAGCAGATACACTATGGAGAAGATAATGAGCATGGTGGCACCAATCAATATCATAAAGGCACGCTTGTCCGACGCAGGCGCCATGCGACGTTGCAGGCAGATGTCGGCGGATTCATCTGCCCCATCTGCACAGTTTTCCCAGCCATCGCACAGCAACGTCACAGAAATGCAGAGCTGAAAGCAAATGAAATCGGATTTATTAACTACAATAATTCGTAATTGTAAATTGTAAGTAATGAGGCACTCTTAATTTGCAACATTTCGCTTGATATTCGTGATATTCGTTTCGTTGTGCTGCGATTTGGTCCAAAAAGGCGACTATAGGCGAATATATAATACTAATTTATTCAGGCCCGTTCAGAATTTTGATTTCGACTAAAAGCTGAAGGTGCAATTGCCTTTAAAAATGATTATTAAATCGAAATAAAAACGATTATGAGGCGAGTGTAAATCAGTCAAATTTGATTATCAAATTTGATTTGATAACATAGATCTTAAATAACATAATGACGAAGCAACAAACATTGATCTTAAATCGCAATGAGTTTGTAAACTTGATGAACTTAAGAACAACTATTGCTCTAAAATAAATTGATTAATAATTAATTAATAATCCTCCTGCCAGTTCAACTTAGGCTGTCCCTTTTACCTTGTTGATGGGACACTGGAATTCCCCGGGTCGCTTGCAGCAGTCTGCCTCATCGTGTCCATTGGCACAGTTGGTGGTGCCGTCGCAGACGAGGGATTTGTCGATGCATTCACCCGACTGGCAGCTAAACTGATCCGCCCGACACGAAGGACAGCCCACCTCATCCGATTTATCGGGACAGTCCTTCTGGCCATCGCAGCGCCATGAGGCAGGTATGCAATCCCTATTCATGTCACTATTCCCAGCCACGGGTGCAGCGCAGGTGAAGTGATCCGGTCCACAGGCCGGCAGTGCGCCGCAATTCTCCTTGTCCTCCAGCAGCATCAGATGCTTGGGGCAGGAGCAAATGTCACGGGTGTGGGCAACGCCCTCGCCGCTGGCCACACAAATGTGGGAGCACTTGGTGCGGCTGTGCAGGCAAGTGTGATTCCTTAGCAGCTTCGCATCCGGTGTCCACACAGCTCGTATATCCGTTATCTGTGGCAAGCGTTGCAGCTCAGCCGTCCGCCTCTCCCCCGTCACAGTGATGCGTTCCACTCCGGTCTTATCGTCCAGCCAGTAGACAAAGCCTCCCAAGGCTGCTATATTGATGACCTGCGAGATGTGCATGGACACCAGGGTTTTGCTGGAAAAAAGCAATAGGAAAATAGGAAAAACGTGGCAACATCTCCCCGTGTTTCTACTTACACATTTTTGCCGTTTATGTCCATGACATCGATTCGCTTGCCATGCGCATAGTATATCATATCCGACTGCTGATCCAGGGCAAGAGTCGTAATGCCCTCTAGTTTATAGGCGAGCTCCATGCGTTCCATGCCATCAACTCGAGCTCTGATGATCGCCTGATGGCTTCCCACATCCGACCAGAACAACAGACGTTTCATCGCGTGCACAGCAATATTACGCGGCTTTTCCGAGTCGCCGGTGTCAATGACGCCTATGGATTCGCCCAGAAAACTAAGAGAGAAACTGCATGAGAACCATCAAAGGAGATCCGCTTTAGTGATTTTACGTACTTGGTAACATTGATACTATTAGAGTAAGAGCAGGTCCAGAAGAGCAGTCGCCCAATGATGTCAATGGCAATGTCGAAGGGTTGTCCGCTGTTCACCAGGACGCTCGTCTTTGTGCCGTTGGCCATGGATCTTTTGATGCTATGACTACGTCCTTCAATCTGATGAGGAGAATATAGAGTTAAGACACACGGAGGATGAGCCAAAACACTCCACTTACCCAATAGATGTGATGCGTTATGGGATCATAGTCCACGGCCCGTATGTTTTTGCCGGAAACGGGCAACGGCACATTGGGGCAATCTGTGGCATTGGGTAGCAGACGACCAAAGCTGTTGCGTTGGCTGAAAATGATATAGTTGCGCGGCGGAATGCAGGAAACACCGTCCTTGGCCAGCTGATAGTGTGTGGGGCAGGCACAAGTCATGCCACGCCTACTGGGCTGAGCTAGGCACAAATAAGAGCATCCGCCGTTATTGAGCTTGCAGGGATTCACGCCGGTTTGTCGGTTATCATTGAATACCAACAGGGATGTAATGTACGTCATACCAGAGTGCACAAGACTACGATTCTGTCCGGTGACCTTATGGACACGTTCAATGTCGCCGGTGTTCCAGTCACTCCAATAAACATAGTCCTGATACAAGGAGATGGCAATGGGCTCATCGATGTCGCTGTTGACCAACACCTGACGACGCTTGCCATCCCAGTCGGCGCACTCGATCTTTGCCGGACGCGACTGTGTGGCCCAGTACAGCCGTCTCGTCTCCTGGTCAAAGGTCAGGCCAGCCGCATGATTGGCACTTGCAATAATCGTTTGCAGCTCACTGCCATCCATGGCAGCGCGTCGTATGGAATCCGAAGGTGATTCCGTCCAGTACATGTAGCCACGGCGCGGTTCGAGCACCAGCGAACGCGGCTCCTCCACGCCCTTCCAGAGCAATACCCGTCGACTGCTGCCATCGAGGCGAGCCACCTCAATGCGACGTGCTTCCGCGTCCGACCAGTAAATGTTGTGGCCCAGCCAATCGACAGCAATGCCATCGGGCACAATCAAACCGGAGTCGACAATTCGCTGCACATAGGAGCCGTTCAGGAAAGCGCGATAAATGCATTTGCTCTTTTGATCCGTCCAGTAGATTCGACGCTCTGCCACCGACACGTCTAGGGCATGAGCATCGCGCACATCCTTGAACGGAATACGCTCATCATTGTGATTGCCCTCGTTGTACTCAATGGAAATGCGACCTATGTGCTCCTGGCGCGAAAAGACCAAAAACGCAGCCGGCACTACACAGGTGCGTTTATCATTTGACAGCTCGTAGTCTATGGCACAACGGCAGACATAATCCCGTGGACGGTTTAAGCAGAGATGGGAGCAACCCCCGTTACGCACGGCGCAGGCATTTTGGCCTCGCACCTCGCGGAGTCGGGTGACCTTCAAGCCCATCAGGTCCGGATATTGATCCACTACAACAATACGATTATTTCCGGTAATCTTATGGGCACGATCTATGCTACGTCGCTGCCAATCTGTCCAATACAGATAGTCGTCCAGGATGCTCAGCCCAAAGAGGTGTTTCAGATTCTCACTGATCACCACACGTCGATCCGATCCATCCATATTAGCCACCTCGATTTTATCTGTCTTGCCATCACACCAATAGATGGTCTTATGCTCAATGTCTAAGGCAATGCCATTGGGCCAACCCAGATTGTCGGAGACGAGCACCACACGTTCTGAGCCGTCAAGTGAGGCACGTTCCACCTTGGGTTTGCGTTCGTTCCAGTCACTCCAGAACATCCAACCAAGCGATGGAGCCACAGCAATAGCACGAGGCTCCTCCAAATGCTCGTAGATTAGGACCTTTCTGGCTGAGCCATCCAACCGACACACTTCAATGCGATCTGTAACCGTGTCCGTCCAGTAGAGATTTCGTGCTAGCCAATCCAGTGCCAATCCATCCGGATGTCGCACCTCTGATGTAACAAAATCCGTTATACCGGTTCCATCCGCATGAGCACGTCGAATGGTAAAAGCCTCCACATCAGACCAATAGATGTGCTCATCGACAGGATCGTAATCTATGGCAATGGCATACTTCACCTTACCCAAAGGCAATGGAAATATGGTGAAATCCGGAGAGTCTAAGGATATCTTGCTTATCTGTGTACGTTGCACAATAAACAGCATTTCCTGAGAACCATTGGCACAGCTGCTCGAGGAAATTAGCTTGACTCCAGTGGGACAAGCACAGCTATAACCCTGAGCATTGGTAGCTAACAGGCAGAGGTGAGAGCAGTTGCCGTTGTTGTCGGAACAAGGATTATGCTCAAAGGGCTGCAGGGTTGATGCCCAAGCCCGCACGGAATTTGGTGCCTTGGGCGTATCAATGAGCTCCTTTAATTCCCTGGTCTGCAGATCTAGCGCATTGAGGGAGCCACGCAACCAATCCGTCCAGTACAGACGATTATTGTAGTAAGTCAAACTAAACGGATACTTCAGATTGTTGACTATGGTGCGTCGATTACTGCCGTCTAACTTCATGACATCAATGAAACGATACTTGCCATCTGTCCAGTAAATAAGCTCATTTTCCAGATCGACAGCCAAACCATTTGGCCAGAAGACGTTATCCTTGACCAGTGTCATACGCGTTAACGGATCGCCATCCATGCTGGCACGCTCGATTTTTGGATACTCGCCCCAATCTGTCCAAATTAACAGACGTTTCGCTGGCACCACAGCTATGGCACGCGGTTGATCTAATTCCGTCCAGAAGAGCACTTTCTGATACCGTCCATCCAATGTGGCCACTTCAATTCGATTCTTCTCCCCATCCGTCCAGTAGATCTTGTCCGTATACCAATCAATTGCCAATCCCTCCGGCTTGTCCAGACCACTGGATATCACAGTTTGCTTCGGTGCCTTTGACAACGGCAACGTCGTATTTGTCAGTGCGCACTCAATTATTTCTCGGCCACAGTCCGTCCAACATACCATATTCTTGGCATAATAAAAGTCAATGGCCATAGCCTCCGCCAGATCTTTGACAATTACATCTATCTGTGGACCACCCGTAGGCTTCGTAATATTGGCCACCTGTATGTCATGACGAGTGGTGAACAGCAGTGTTGCCGGGGTATTGATAAACTGTCCTCCGACAGATTGGGATATTAACGATGACGACACCGGTTGCCCATAAACTGTAACAGAAAACAAAACTTCGATTAGTATATTTTGGTGTTAAATAGCCTTTGTGGACGAATGCCATCATTCCTTAATAGATCGAGCCTGTATAAGTTTAAATGTCTAATAATCGACATCCATGTACGAAAGTCTGTCTATAGAACTAAAATACTGAGAAATGTCTGTTCATTAGTATAACAAAGGCCATTGGCAATGTCAATTTCAAGAGGAGGCATATTCCTTGGAGGCATATTCCTGATAGTCCTATTTAAACACTTTTTAAAGAGTATAGGGATTTATATACTTTTGTATGTTATTAACACCTATCCAACAGTATTTAGGTATACTAGCATACGTAACTAAGTATACGACACTAGTTTCACTTTTATTGAAGAGCTTATAAATAGCCTCTTTCTACAAAAATGTATTCTCTTTTAATAGCTAATTTTTAACTTTAAGTCGGACAGAACTGGGTGTTTTGGACCAAGGGTTTCCTACTGTCGATTACGTCCGATTGTAGCTTTTAAGTTCGACTGATCTGATCCATCGATATATTTTTCAATAGAGAATGCTGTTATTCAGAATATATACTCTCTCTACTATTATATTCACCTATTCTAAAGAGTTCATTGAAATCGATTTCACAGTTGGGCCTATTCTACTGATCTGTCCTTACTGGTTTTAATCTTAATTTGATATAATTTAAACAACGCTGAATTTGCCTTATGTCACATTAGCAAGATTTTAGATGGAAAACTAGCATTCATATAAAATGCGAGTTGAGATAAATTTCATCACGTTTACGTTGAAATATTTAATGTATGCATCAGGCAGGTGAGCCAGGTTAAGGGTGTGGCAATAATGGGGTTGCAGCAAATGGCTAACGGATGCGCTGGTGCTGCTGGCGGCACTGAGGCATTAGGGGGATTTGCTTACGGATGTGGGTGAGAGGACGCGAGAGGAATGTGGCCTTATTCGGATCACCGGGTCTCGACAATTTCAACGCTAGCTGTGGGAGTGGCAGCCGGAACAACAATAACAACATTTAAATGCTAAAATGGGTGCAAGTAGCGTCATTGTTGCAACGGGATACGTTGAAGCCAACAACATCAACAACAACTAAAATAACTTTATGAGAGCATTTTCCAACCTGGTCCTACCGTCCACGCCTCTGCCCTGCTGCCGACTCCCCCCACTCCAGGGGCGCACTCCAGTCATGCTGAGTGGTAGCATTATGAGAGCAGGCAACGGGTTGAAGTGGGCCAGAAAGGAAAGGAAGGGCATAAGCCGTGCCAATATGACTGCCTGTCTCCGGCCAAAAGCAACTTGCAGCTATTTAAATGCGTTGAGAGCCTGGCCAGCTAAATAGGCAAGCACTCGTTAAGCAGACTGTCGGAGCATGCCTTGGGGATGGACATTATGTCTATCAACTGTTGGTAGGCTCCAACCGACCAAGGCTCCTACCATAGTTCACGGCAGTTGTTCTCTGGCCGCTTATTGATGTGCGTCTATTTGCTGGACGGATATAAAACTTAAAAAGCGTAATGCACAGAACTATGAGTTCAATACTGAAGCTCTGGCATATACAACAAAAACTGCATAACGTATTTTTAAATTATTTGAACCAGTGGTGCCCAAACGATGCTTACGGCAGAGCACGCCCCAATACCCACAAATTAAAACACCAATACTTTGACGCGAGGATTTTTTTGTTTCAATATGCTGCACTGAAAAAAATTAAGTGAATATTTTCAATGAGAAGACCGCAATACTCCAATTTGAAAATAGAATAAACATTTTTATTTTAATCAAGAAACACCAACTTGAAATCCACATATCAAATTAACGATATTTATATAAATTTTATTTAATTGTGCTCCACGATGGCGCACATTCTGATCGAAATGAAAAAACAGAATTTATTTCTCTTAATGAATGTTTCTCGATCAACCAAACCAAAGCGCATGTGCGATATCGATGTAACTGTGAATTCTTAGAAATCGTGTTGCTGATCTCTTCACTCATACGCAGCGAATATGTTGAATGAGAGAAAATACACGCAGTTGTTATTGTAATTTGCTTAGCATACGAGAAAGGGCAACTCACACATACGAGCCTGCTTACTCCATAAGCTCCGTTCTAAACTAATGTTTTAACTAAAACCAGTAAGGACGGAGCTACAGTCGGACGTAACCGACAGTAGGAGACCCTGTACTCTGTGTTTTCTCCGCTGTTTCTTATCCGATCGTAATGTAATTCACAGCATCGATGGGGATTGTCATAGACTACGTACATGCCACATCCCAAATCTTTAGCTTTAAAACTGAAGCTTTAAAACTACAAACTGTTGCTAAATTGGTTTTTCGGTTAGCGAAGAAAAGAGAGGAGTTATCAAAAAACCAAAACAAACTTGATCTGATGGCTGCATAAGAGAACCCAAATACCAAAAAATAGTATTTCTAGCTCTTATAGTTTGCAAGATCTAGGTGGCTTCTTTGTCTGATCTATCTTCGCTGTTTCTTTTTCGTTCCTAATGTAATTTACAACATTGATGGATAATGCCATAGGCTGCGTACATGCCAAATTCGAAGTCTATAGCTTTTAAACTGTGGCTGTAGTAGCGCTCACATACATTTATAAGAAAATTGTCTGTTACATAACAACATCGACGGATAATTCTGTAGGCTACGTACATGCCAAATTACAAGTCTGTAGCTTTAATTTTGTGGCCACAGTGGCACATATACGCATTGTGAAAAAGATTGTCTCTTGCATATCTTCGCTATTTCTAATTTAAATCATAAATAATCATATAGCATCGGTGAAGAATACCATAGACTACATACATACCAAATTACAAATCAGTAGCGCTATTATTGTGGATGCTGTGGCGCTTTTAGTTTTCGAGATTTTTGAGGTAGGTGTAGATTTTTGATGATTTGCGGATGAAGGAGGCGAGATATCAAAAATCGGAAACAAACTCGTACTGCGTACGATAATAGAGAACCTGCATTCCATAAAATGGTGTGTCTATCTCTTTTAGTTGCTGAGATCTAGGTGTTCATACGGACGGACGGACAGACGGACAGACGGACATGGCTATATCAACTCAGCTCGTCGTCCTGAAGTCAGAATATATATACTTTGTGGGGTCTACCACGCTTCCTTCTGCCTGTTACATACATCTGTCAGTTGCACTAAATTAATAGACCCTTTTACTTTTTTAAAGTACAGGGTCTAAAAACTATTGAAACAAAAAAGACGGAGCTACAGTCGGACGTAACCGACAGTAGTAGACCTTGTACTTTGTGTTTTCTTCGGTGTTTCTTATACGATCGTAATGTAATTAACAGCATTGATGGGGATTGTCATAGACTACGTACATGCTATATCCTAAAGCTTTACCTGTAAAATTGTAGCTTTAAAATTTAACGGAGGAATGAGAGGAGTTATCAAAAAACCGAAACAAACTTGGTCTGATTGCTGTATAAGAGAACCAAAATACCAAAAATTTTATTTTTAGCTCTTATAGTTTGCAAGATCCAGGTGGCTTCTCTGTCTGCCTCATCTTCGCCGTTTCTTTTCCATTCGTAATGTAATTCACAGCATTTAAGAATAATGCCATAGGCTGCATACATTCCCCAAATCCCAAGTCTGTAGCTATTAAACTGTGGCTGTAGTGGCACTTACATTTATAAAACAATTTACTGCTGCATAACTTCGCTGTTTCTTCTTCGTTTGTACTGTAATTTACAGCATCGATGGATAATTTAATAGGCTACGTACATGCCAAATTACAAGTCTGTAGCTCAAATATTGTGGCTTCAGTTGCACATATATACATTTTGCAAAACATTGTCTATTGCATATCTTCGCTATTTTTATTTCAAATCATAATTTAATTTAAAGCTTGCCATAGACTACGTGCCATAGACTACGTACATGCCAAATTACAAGTCTGTAGCGCTATTATTGTGGCTGGTGTGGTGTTTATAATTTTCAAGATTTTTAAGGTAGGTGTAGGTTATTGATGATTCGCGGATGAAGGAGGCGAGATATCAAAAGTTTGAAACAAACTTGATCTGCTTGCATTAGCTGACAACCTAAATCCGGAAAGGTGGAGTCTTTGGCGTTTATAGTTTCTGAGATCTAGGTGTTCATGCTTACAGACGGACAGACAGACATACAGACAGCTCGTCGTCCTGAGTCAGAATATATATACTTTGTGGGGTCTACCACGCTTCCTTCTGGGTGTAACATACATCTGTCATTTGCACTAAATTAATAGACCCTTTTACTTTTTTAAAGTACAGGGTCTGAAAACCTCCTACTTATTATTCCTCTTGTTGAATTTTACGATTTTATTTACTTTTTATATTGTTTTCGCCAAAAGTTTGTATCTTTGGGCGGCAACTTTTTAATTGCAAAATAAAACTCAAAAAAATTGTTCATCCTTATAAATCGTGCTTCCTTTGCGAGAAAAATATAAAATTCAGTTTTATTGATTTATATTTTTACAAGGCAAATGCATAATTTTATTTGGAGGTTAACAAAAGGAAATAAATACATAATTATTGAGAATATGTTAAGAACTCCTTGGTTAAGTTCCCCATGATTACTTAATGGACCCCCGTAAACTCTTTTGCCTCGATTTCCTTCAAAACCAGAAGGTAATAAGCACAAGTGGTACAACATGCATTTAAAATGCAACAACACGGTACAACAAGGCATACATTACCATTTAAAATAGGATTAAAATAAACATGGAGAAGGACGGTTGCATTATGGGGCAGACTGGACCCGTTTACTTGACACAAACACAAACAGAAACATCGCATCCGTCGTCAAGTTTGCGCACAGGTTAACAATCTAAAGTAAATACCGGCAACATTAACTTGCCTTTAAAATTAAGTCATAACTGTTACACGTTTAATTATATTTAAATAAACTATAATAACACAATGAAAGTACGTGCAGAGATTGGAAAAACTCTTTTACCTTGAACAAATAGTTCTTTAAATATATTTGTAGTTTATTTGTTAACCCCATTGCTTGTGACCATGAGATGCAAAATAAGGCTTACTATTAGAGCTGCGCTTCGATTCGATTACGATTCGATTTATCGTTTTTTTATCGGCGATTAAATCGATACTTTTTTTGAGAATGTTTTTTTTAGCAATGTAATTTTGTGTTTTTTTTTGTGAAATTCAGGGTCTGCTACAGTCGGTTACGTCCGACAGCAAACTTTCAACCAATGGAACAGCTCCGTTCTTTGTTGTTTAAGTTTGTTTTTTTTTTAAACAAATTGAATTTATTTCAACTAATCGATTAAATCGATTTTTAGACGTAAATGGATCGAAAAGATCGATTCTACAAAATCAAAGATCGAAACTATCTCTACTTACTATATAAGAAAAGTTTATAGCCTATTATCCGTTTTTCTGTTTTACAGGGTATAAGGAAGGTCAAATTATATGCAGCTGTAGCTCCATTATCAACCAAACTTCATCAGCAAAACGAATGCAACGAAAAGGAGGAGCAGAAGGAATCAAAAGTGGGCATAGCAATTTGGCCCGGACGACAGCAGAACCACACAGGAAAGGAAAGCTGAGATCTTGTTATGCTTATGCCATTGTTGCGATGGTTGCGATTGGGCTCATGTTTTATTTAATATGCTCAAAATAATAATATTGCGATGATATATGTATATGCACATACTGACTGTTCGATGGCATTATCGTTTGCATGACGAACCTTCGAATATATTGGCAGCAGTACACTCTGTGGGCAATCAGAGACCTGACCAAAAAACAGAAAGGGTATTGACGTGTTGATTCAATCTCAATTCTAAGCTCAACCGGCAGTTCCACCTACAGCCTTTTGCGAATCGTGCACTCAACTCGTTAGCATGACCATCCCATGCCACCCGCTTTCCGCTACCCTCTCCACACCTCAGCTACTCCATCCATCTTTCTTCTTTCTTCAGGTTGCCAATCTGTGGAAGTCTGGATGTCTTCCTCTTCCAAAGGCTATTAACTTGCACAGCATGCAATTTGCACGTTCACAAAGACTTGCCAAAACTTAACTCGGCTTCTCGTTTACGCTTCAAGGAACAGGGAGCTAGAGGACAGGGAAGAGTGCCCGAATGGAGAATACCCTATAATTATAAATAAGTTGCCAATAGAGTACGTGTTTACGTGTGAGTATTAGAGTGAAACTTGTACATGAATATGAGGCTTGAATAAAATGAGTTTGAGTATTACTGTACTACGAATAGGTGTTTTGTAAATGAACAGGAGTCTGTAGAAATTTGAATTAGTGTTGAGTTATGATGATATAATATGATTGGAGTATTATTTTATATAAAAGCAAGTTTAAAAAGTATGAATATAATGATAAATATGAATAGAGTACGATGGTAATAAGCAGTTTTCAATAGTAGTAGAGTAGAGTATGAATATATGTTAATATGCGCATAGCCTAAATATAAATTAAATCCTGCAAATGCTTAAATTCTAGATGGAACTAGGCAGAACAGATCTCAATTTTGCTGAAAGCAAAAAGAACTCTGATACCCACACTCTATACACGATGGCTGAGGCACCTAACCAGGTTACAATGTTGTGCACGCCACCACTAGACATCCGCACCCCGCCCACACACATATTTAACAACAACAACAACAAAAAGACTATCAACAGCAATAATAACAACAACAACAAGAACTAGTTTGCACACGAAATGACGTTAGCATACCCAAGCCAAGGCACCACAATTCATATTATGATAACGATGTGGGTTGGCCAAAGGCAGCAGCAGCAGCAGCAGCAGTTGCAGTTGCAGTTGCAGTTGCAACAGGAGCAGCAGCAATAACAGCAGCAGCAACAACTCAACAAATGCCCCCACTGCCACTTCAAGTCTCCCTCTTATGAAAATATTGTGTTAATATTTTGCGCTGCTGTAACTTATTTGCTACTACAGTGTGCACTCACGAGGAAGTACATCTGCAACTTTTAATTAAAATACATTTCACACTCCGAGCAGCAATGCCCTCTGCATCGATATAACTTATTTGCTTTCCACTTTCCACTTTACAGAAGTTGCGCTTAACTCGAGTTCACTGTATGCCTCTCAAGCATCTGGGTTCAACTGTCTGCCTACACGTACATACAGGCATGCATACATATGTACACACGCATACATACATACTTGAATGCAGTACCTCGTCTTCCCTCTCCCATAAACATTCTGGCCATCTAGATATCAGAGCTTGCATCCAGGTTCATGCTCAGCGTACCCCTGTGGCAATGTATTGGTGGCACGAGGATTTGGGAAAGAGTTGAAAACTCATATAAGAATAATGATCTGTTAAAGCTGTGCAATATACCCTAGCCTATTGTCGTTATGGAGAATTTAAGTTACCTGTGATTCTTGTAAGATGCATATCGAGTTTCGCTTTCTTACAAACTTCCACTGAAAACAAAACAAATAAGAAATAGCTGACGTTTATGCAATGAATTTCATGAAATCTTTAGAGAAAAGGTCTCAAAATTAACTATAAGACTCATCTAACATAACGTTCTATATTCTATATTCTATATTATCTACATAGAAGTTTAGGGAGCAATCGATCCACAAGAACTATTAAACATTCTAAAATTTTTAAAATAATTAACGAACAAAAAACAGTTAAATACATGTTTCTAGTTCTGATATATCTGGATTCCCCATGCCCAAAATTTTACATTTGCAAAAATACACTTTATAACCAGTAAGGACGGAGCTACAGTCGGACGTAACCGACTGTAGGAGACCCTGTATTTTGTGTTTTCTCCGCTGTGTCTTATCCGACCGTAATGTAATTTACAGCATCGATGGGGATTGTCACAGACTACGTACATGCCATATCCCAAATTATAGCTTTAAAACTGAAGCTTTAAAACTGTAAACTGTTGCTAAATTGGTTTTTCGGTTAGCGGAGGAAAAAGAGGAGCTTTCAAAAAACCCAAACAAACATGATTTTGAAAAACATTGTCTATTGCATATCATCGCTATTTCCAATTCAAATCATAAATAAATTAATAGCATCGGTGGAGAATACCTTACGCTACGTACATGCCAAATTACAAACTTGATCTGCTTGTATTAGCTGACTACCTAAATCCGGAAAGGTGGTGCCTAAAGCGTTTACAGTTGCTGAGATCTAGGTGTTCATACGGAGAGACGGACAGACAGACAGACGGTCATGGCTATATCACCTAGCAATCAGATCAAGTTTGTTTGAGTTTTTTGATAACTCCTTTCTTTCCTTCGCTAACCGAAAACCAATTTAGCAACAGTTTACAGTTTTAAAGCTTCAGTTTTAAAGCTATAATTTGGGATATGGCATGTACGTAGTCTGTGAAAATCCCCAAAAACACAAAATACAGGGTCTCGTACAGTCGGTTACGTCCGACTGTAGCTTCGTCCTTTCTGGTTTACAATAAAACTAAATCAAAGACAATTTATGGAACATAAAAAATAAATTTATCATAACAAAAGTGAACTTAGGTCATCAAGTATCTGCAACTATGACTAGAGAAATAAACTTATACGAGAAGTAAAGTAAATGCTGGCTAAATAGAACAAAAATAACAAAATATAGAAATATAACAAAATATATAATAATAATAACCAAAACTATTTACAATTAGTTATTATTTATTTATCACTACAGGTTATACAAACACATTTTGTATATAGCTGTTTAAATTATGTAATTATATTGTATTCAAATAGCGTGTTTATACTGTACCTATTGTCATATTACTAATAACTTATGCAGGCTTTTTACATGCAAATTAAAGTATCAAAAATTTGAAAATTCGCATTTACGTGCAGTAAATTTATATAACACAATGGTTAAAGGTTCATATAGTCTGATACTTCTTTATACTGTTTAGGACTTTTGTTTAGTTGTTATCTTGTATGCAGACTATTGAGCATAGTATGCAGACTATTATACACATTCGCACGCACATTGAGGCATGCAAACAAGCTTTAAAATTCAAATAAATATCTTATTGTTGTATCCGAGCGACTGTCTTTAGGCACTTTAGTCAAAATTTATGAGATAACCCGTTGAACCACAGGTAGCACATCATTGAAAAAAAATATTTGGACGGGGCAGATCAGTGGGACGGATGCTACAGTCGGACGTTACCGACAGTAGGAGACCCTTTACTTTTTGTACATGTACTCACAAACATAATCAAAGGCACACGCACGAAACTACGCGCATACGCATGGCACACCACCCCCCCTCTGCCAAGTGTGGCTAACTATCTGTGGCGTATCTTGACTGTTGCTTATCCGTATTGCAATTCACAGCGTCGATAGAAAATGTCATAAGCTACAAGCATGTCAAATTTCAAGTCTATTGCTTTTAAACTATGGCTGCAGTAGCTTTTTGCGATTTGCGGGGGAAGGGGGGAGGTATTTAAAATTTAAAACAAACTCGTGCTGCTTACTGAATAGGGGAACCCGAATCCCGAATATGGTGTTTCTAGCTCTTATAGTTGCTAAGATCTAGGTGTTCATACAGACGGACAGACGGACATTGTCGTCCTGATCAAAAATATATATACTTTATGGGGTCTGTGACGACTCCTTTTGGGTGTTACACACATTTACCACTTGCACTAAGTTAATAGACCCTTTTTACTTTTTTAAACTAAAGGGTCCAAAAACACATCACAGACACCAATTTGAAATAATAATACGCAGATATGATCAAAACCTACCTTCAAACTTAACAAGTTACCCCTATCTAACACCCAGTGTTGTCAGTTTAGCCTATTTCAGGCTAGATCTAGCATTTTTATACCCTGTATCCATTGAAAAATGGGAAAACAGGGTTAATAACTTTGTGCGAATGTGAGTAACAGGCGAAGAAGACGTGGTAGACTCCACAAAGTATATAAGTATATAATATATTTTTGATCAGGGAGACGAGCTGAGTCGATTTAGCGACGTCCGTCTATATGTAAGTTTGGATAAATACTGAGATTTTGGAAACTGCAATAGCTAGAGCAGTCATGTTGGTATCGGTAATTGTATTCAATGCGCAGATCAAGTTTATTTCAAATCTTGGATGTCACGCCCTCTTTACGCTCAATATCAATAAAACCTACATAACCTCGCATTTTTAACCTAAAGGTCCACCGCGGCCAAAAAATTAAAAGTTCTTGAAAATGATATTTTTAACATTTTGAACATTAGGTAATATTCAAATTTAACAAATTTGAAATATGGACGGGGCAGATCAGGGACGGAGGCTACAGTCGGACGTAACCGACAGTAGGAGACCCTTTACTTTGTCTATATGTACTCACAAACACAATCAGCGGCACACGCACGAAACTACGCGCATATGCATGGTACACAGTGTTGCCAATTTGTCCTTTTTCAGGACAGATCTATCCTTTTTTAAACCGATCTATCCGCTTGACCTCACAAGCCACTTCCATTTTTTGTTCTGTGCGAATGAAAAATTGCTTCCTTTTTACCGATTTTTTACTTCTAATACATACATTTCTGCATGGAATCTATTTGGATATTCAATATTATTGTTTTATTATCAACACAAATGCGTAATTATTATTTCCGATCCAATAGTAATAAGAATTCATTAAGCAGCAAAGTATCGAATAATTTTACCAATAGACGAGTCGTTATCCAAGAGATAAATCATAAACAAAGCACAATTCGTACATCAACACATTAATTGTGAATGATACGCTTTTGCATTTCCCATTATCTCTCCCCCCGCTTCTTTGCTTGCAGCTTGAATAAGCACTAGGCGAAAGGCAGATACATTACAAATAGAACCATTGATAGATTTACACACACACAACACACCCACACATGCACCTTCGGATACAAACAGACACACAAACACACTCATAGTAATGAAAAGAGCGTGATTTGTTTGTACAGTTGTTATATTGTTGCTTTTGCCGCTGCTGTTTGTCGTTAAACTCAACCCTTCCCCTTGGGGCAACATGCCCCTGCTGCATATGCCAATGCGTACACAAGAGACACACACGAGTATGCATATTGGCTAGTGGGTATTGAGGTGTGCTCGTATTGTGAATAATCGTCAATGCATTTAATACCCTGTAAACACAATAGTATTTATGCCCCAAAAGGTTCAGGTCACTTGCCTTAGAAAGGCAAAAAACAACATATTAACCACATTTTCCAGCAAATTATTATGTATGTATGTATGAATGTAACTGAATTTGGATAGTTAAGGTTAGAAATTAAACCTAAAGGTTATCAATCTTATAAAAATCGTAGAATGTTTAGTATCGCGTTGATAACGAAGAGTCTCTATCGGAACCTTTGATACTATTTGCAACGTAAATTGTTTTGAAGTTTAACTTTCTGTGTAATACTTTCAGTTTACATATCGAACACCTGTCAATAAATTGCGACGAAAACTAAAATATGTTCCAAGGTTAGTTTTTTAAGTAAAAATATTAAAATATACATGAATTTGAATAAAAAAGTAAAATGGGTCTGTTAACTTAGAGCCTTGCATACGCGGGTAGCTTAGTGTGCGTAATTCTGATTGTGCTTGTATGTACATCCCAGCTAGCAATTTTCGGAGCGATAATAATTAAGTGCCTGAAAAGAGCCCAGTATATGAGCATTTTGGGAGGGAGCTCATAGTTCTGAGGGTTTTCGGAGCATTTTAAGAGCCTTAAAATCGCACTTATTTTTGAGCATTTTAGGAGGGAGTGAGAGCGTGGGCTCCTAAAATGCACTTATTTCTGAGCATTTTAGGAGGTAGCTCAGATTCAGTGAGAGCGCGGGCTCCTAAAATGCACTTATATCTGAGCATTTTAGGAGGGAGTGAGAGCGCGGGCTCCTAAAATGCACTTATTTCTGAGCATTTTAGGAGGGAGCTCAGATTCAGTGAGAGCGCGGGCTCCAAAAATGCACTTATTTATGAACATTTTCGGGGCTGAAGTAGGCAAGTGAACGAAAATAACAGTGATAAAAATAACGGAATGAAGAATCGTGCAAGACAATAGAAAATGCATATACAGATTTTGCTCAGTTTTGCGCAATACACAAGTGGAAGACAGATGGATTTTTCGAAGTAAGTTCAAGATTTCATACATTTTCGTTTTTAATACATTTGAAATTTTATTAAATTACCGTTCTAATGTTTTATGTTTAATTTATTTCTTTAAATTTTTTTGTGTGTCCTTTGTGTTTTCAATTAGCAAGCATATTTCCCTTCCGGCCAGTTGTACTCTCCCAATAAGACTTATTTAAATTATCCACAAAATAAATTAGTATGCCCAACAGGTTGGAATTTAAAGCATCCCGAATTTTAAACGAAACACATTGAATTTGAATTGCAATTGGACTGAGCGAAAAACTGAGAACCTAAAAGATATAAATATGTATGTATGTACGTATGTATGCGTGTGCACACGGATGCGATTGCACCTCACACTAAACATGTCCAAAAAGCTCCATCATCGAATGGCTTTAAAAATATCGAATCAAAACAAAGAACGGCAGTCGGAGCAATTACTGCAGCGCAAAGACCGGTGAAAAGCAAAACACATCCAAAAACCTTCTTTTGTATGTGTGTGTGTGTGTGTTTGTGTGTGCGTGTGTGTGTGCCATAGGGTGACCGACTCCAAGCAGACGGAGAACAGCACGAAGAGACCGGGCCAAAAGGGTCTGCTCTTAACGATGTGCATGTTTATATGCCGACAGGCCGCACCAGCAGAGCAGACAGTGGACAGACGCAGCAGCAGCGAAAGAAGCAGAGGCAGAGGCAGCAGGTAGGCAACGCACAGAAATTTTTAAGTAGTGGCTAAAAAGACAACAACAAACCAGGGTGCATGCAGCCGATTAGTCGGGTGCACTCGACCGTCAAATAGACTGCTCTCAACTTTGAGATCTTGAGTTTTGAAGAGTCGATCTTTTCGATCGATTCACGTCTTAAATCCATTTAATCGATTGATCGAAATGAAACCGGTAATTTAAATTTGCAGTTAGTCTGAGAAAAAAACCTAAGAATCGATGCATACAAAATTAAATTATTATTGTTGAAAAAACAAACAAAATCTAGTAAGGACGGAGCAGATCAGTCGGATGGAAGACACTGTAATTTTTGCTACCGATTATACCCTTAGCGTAAAACAATTGTACATATTTTGTTCATTTGAAGCGCATTAAATTGAATTTCACAAAATATCCCAAAATTGATTTCCAAATAAAAAATGTTGATAATTGAAGTTGATCAAGAAAAAACACTACAGCTCGACGTCGCTTAACGCGTTCTCTTTTACAGCAGACTCCTCTTTTAACACTGTTCAAAATATCCTCCCCGATTGCATTTATACCGTTTTTACACTGAGCAGAATATTCTAAAAGTGATGCAAGTGTTTACACCAAAAATCGCATCACGCGATCAGCTGTTCGGCCAACGCAAACGTAAACAAACAAGAAAACGCGCAAATTTATGTGCATTTTGAAAGCGAGCTAGACAAAAACTGCGATATTGCTACATTATCTTTTTTGATTGAATGCGCTTTTCAGTATAGTCACAAATTGTAAAATAAAATATAAATTTTCACTCATTTTTAATGGGTACAGCGCATAAAAATGAGTAACAACAAATAAAATGGTTCATTTGGAAATAATGTTGAATCGGCCCATTTGTATTTTTGCTCTTATCATTCATTTCACTTATTTTCATTTCAGTCATTTTTTATTTGCGGGCGTTTTTAAATTTATTACTGTAATAAACAGCTGTTTGCTATCGATATGCCACTTTTTTGTATCGAAAATACTAAATTGTATCGAAATACTAGGCAAGATACGGCCACACCTTCAGCATAATAGTCGCATCTTGGATTATGCGGCTCTTCTTCTACCCTTATGGCGGAATATTCCATTTCGTGATGCGGGCTCAGTGTAAACAGCCTATTAGCAAGCTAACAACCTAGTACATTGCAAATGATCGATTTTTGGTATTTTTTACATAGATCGCTACCGATGCAACCCTGGTTATCCGTATTGCCAAAAAACTAGATATTTGTGATTTATTTGTGATCAAAGTAAATCTTTAACGTTTTCATTTAGTAAATTGTAATAAGTTGTACTATTAACATTGAATCTTTTGTCATAAATTTAGATCAATTTATGGAAATAACAAAAGAATTAGAGAAGGTCCTACTACCTTTAATGAGTATTACAAAGCCTATAATGCATATATGTATAAATAACGGACCCTTTTTTTTAAATAAAGCATGAAAAATAAGAGCATTGATCACAAGTTTCGATAACTTTTTGATTAAATTTTTAATCAACAAACAACATATTAGTTAAAATACAATTGTTTATAAAATTGTTGTAGTTTTGAGTTTATCTTGGTACGTAACTCCATATTTTATATTACATTCATGTTTCGGATATCTTGGTTTTTTCATGGAACACAACTCCTGTATATATTTATACTTTCATTTTATCTGTGCATACATCATCTACAACGTATACCCGATGGGTGCAGGTTATACGAGCACTAACTGAGCAGCAGGGCAACCAAATGGGCCAGCCAGACACTGTATAGACAACTCTAAGGCGAACGCTGCACACAAACAAACGCACTCATATGTGAATGTGTGTATCTGTGTTTATATAAATACATATGAACATGTAGCTTGTTAGCAATGGAGGCGCTCGGTAAAGCGAAAAACCTTAAAAAGGTCTTGTTTTGTATTTTTTCTGCCTTCTGCGCTTAATTCGTTAGTTGGCCAACGCCAAAGGCTGCACACTCTTATATATAAATATATATGTATACACATGAGGCCTACGCGCATACATATATGCAAATTATATAGGAGTGTGTATATATGTAGAAACAATTAACTGCCTGCTGACATGAGTTCGACCGAAAGTTTAACTAAATGCTGCTCAGTTTTAATAATCTCGTTAATGTGCCAAATCTGCAATCATCCCCCTGTTAAGCTCGATTGAAGAATACTCTACAACAACTATTTGCTCTTATTTATCTACGTGTATCCGTTATTCCCCTCTTCGAGTAACTTCTGGAAAGAACAGGGTTTGATATTCGATTTGGTAGAATCAATCTTTTCGATCGATTCACGTCGAAAAAACGATTCAATTGAATTATCGAAATAAATTCAATTTGTTTGAAAAACCAACAAAAACAACTGAGGACGGAGAAGATCTGTCGGGTGGAAGTTTACAGTCAGACGTAACCGACAGTGGCAAACCCTGAATTTTACAAAAAACCGCAAAATTACATTGCGCGAAAAAATCGATTCTCAAAAAAAAGTATCGATTCAATCGCCAAAAAAAATAAAATTGATTAAATCGAATCTTAATCAAATCGACGCCCAACTATACTTCTGGGTATCATCGAAATAATTATATTCTGTCACTAGAGTGGAAAACTTGGTTAGCATATGCTGACATCAAAATTTTAGCTTTCTAAACGATTGAACCCTGTAATGGAATATAGACCGGAAAATTATTCCTTTCCAATAGAATGAAGCTCCTGGCCAAATCCTTTCCGATGTGCCCATTTCCCAAGGACAACGGATTACAAAAGATATTTGATAGAAAAAATGCATGACGCGTGATTTTATATAAGGGCCAATCTTTGAATGATGTTTCAAACCTACTTCAAAATGTTTGAAATGCAAACGAGGATATGTAACTCATTAACTATACCCTGTACCCATTAATTGTAATCATAAATTGAAATAAGAAAATACAAATTCACATATAAATGTTAAATAAATGATATTGTCGAACTATTTATGCCGCCTTTGGATCTCCTAGATCTCGTATAAAATAAGTTCTGGAGACACCATTGACACACCATGTATACACTGGGTTTTTTTTTTTTTTTTTTTTTTTATATTCATTTATTTAATATTAACTTAAGTTTAATTAATCTACAGCGCATTTAACGAGGGAGAGCCGATGCAGTGAGATCCAGCGGTATAACTGCTAAGTATTGCTTCGCTGGGTCGATGCATCGGCTAACCTCGATTAACTTAGAGACCTAAGGCGTTCCAGCCTGCGGAGCTCTTTCATCACCGTGGCAGCAAAGGTGCAGGTAGCCTCCCAGATTCTAGGGTCCGACAACATAAGGGCGGTTAGGTTTTGCGCAGTGATGACCGCGCCCGCCGTAAGTGAAAGGGCATGCCTCTGTCGACTAAACCTATCGCAATCAAATAGCACATGATTGGCATCCTCGACGACACCTTCTCCGCACCACGTGCAATCTGAGCTGGTATCGTGTCCGAATCTCCGGAGGTAGCTCCGAAAACAGCCATGGCCACTAAGCAATTGGGTAAGAGGGAAGCTTACTTGCCCATGCTTCCTCTCTACCCATTCGCGGACGTTCGGGACGTTCGGGATGTATACACTGGGTAGTTGTCGGCTAGTGTAGTCTTCTATGTTGTACGCTGATTAAGTTTATTTTATATTTTGGATACCCCCGGCCCCCTTAAATCGGTTATCGCTAATCAGCCACCAACTTGTAACTTGGCATTACCTAAAGCAGGAAACGTCGACTCTTAATCGCCTAAATCATACCGACCGATTTTCTCAGCTCCTTTTTCCGAAAAAGTATGGAAAAAATAATTGACCAGCACATAAGGGAAATAAGCCTCTAGCACTTCCCCCTCAAACTGGCAAATCCACAAAGGCAGCAATACGGTGTATAACCACATGGATAGAGAAGCCACTAGCCTCTCAACCAATTTCACTTGGAGTCTTCATACGTCACACAAAGCGATTGAAGATCACAAAAGGTGTAGCGATGCAATTAACCAAGAAAATACAAGGATACAATTAAGTTCCCAAAAGAGGTAAAATATCTAGCAGTCTAACTGGACTCCAAGCTGACCTGGAACTCACATCTCAACAATACAATAAATAAGGCTAAAAGGGCCTTTTTCTCATGTAAGAGACTGTTCGGAAGAACATGGGGCATAAACGCTAAGATGATCTACTGTGCTTACAATATGATTTTCTCCAAGTTTGTTCAATTATAATTTGTGTTATAAATATTCATGCTGCCAACTTAGATAACCTCTAATCAAGACTTGTACCCGATAATCAATGTGCATAATGAAGTAAAAGACTTTGAAGACATAATACTACAGGAAGAACTTCCGCTAATACAGTTACATCGGATTATGAAGTTATTAACGTGCAAATGTTATCAAAATCTGTAAATATCAATGGAGTTCACGATGGTTTTTATAGAAATCAAATCATGTACTGCATATGGAATAGTATGCAGGGAAACAGCAACAGACAGTACAGGTTTACAGGGTATTCCTCAGTCGATAAGCATTCATTCAAACAAACTGGTCATGTATTTTGAGTCCCTTTACTTTACTGTGTGTAACACCTAGCAGGAGGCGTGGCAGACCCTACAATATATATATTTATATATGCATATATATTCTTGATCAGGGCGACAAGCCGAGTCGATATAGCCATGTCCGTCTGTCTGTCTGTCCGTGTGTCTGTCCGTCTGAATGAACACATAGATCTTAGCACCTACAAGAGCTAGAAACACCATATTTAGTTGTTGGTTTCAGATTTTGGATACTTCACCCTCTAACCCCGCTAATCGCAAAAAGCTACTGTAGCCACAGTTTACAAGCTATTGATTTGTAATTTGGTATGCAACTATTAGTGCATTCTCTATCGACGCTGTGAATTTTTGTTGATCTGTTAAGAAACACCGAAAATATGCTGCATTACTATAAATTTGCTTACGCTCATAACACATAACTACATGTGTGCATGTACCTCTGATTGTGTTTGTAAGTACATCTATACAAAGTCAAAGGTCTCCTATTATCGGTTACGTCCGACTGTAGCCTCCGCCCGACTGATCTGCCCCGTCTATTTATTTTTTCATGCTTCTACAGCTCATTAGCGTTTCTAGTATGACAACTAATAGCGGCAACTGGTTTTGCCTTTCAAATGATGTGCAATCGAGTGAAGTGCACTCTGCAGTCAAAAAAGTACTAAATAGTAGCGGCTACTACTACTACCACTACTAGTAGTATTGCTGCTTTAACTGAGTATTTAGTAGTGTGAGTTGCTGAACAGCCAAACTGTTTGAGAGGTCAATGGCAAAGGGGGCAGGGGAAAAGTGCTACGGAAACCGCATTAACTGCACCCACACAATGCAAAAGAAAGAAAAATACGGAGACAATTCTTGTGCTGCTTTTTATCCTATTTCTTCCCCTTCTATAAATCGTGTGTTTATGTCGTGTCTTTACATCTACATACATACATAATACATCAACGTACATACATTTTTCTCCGTACCTCAAGTGTTAATGAACTTGCGTTTACTCCTCCGCAACCTCAGTTAAAATTAATCAAGGCGAATATCGATTTTTGTTCAGCTGCATGCCAAATCACTTCAAAATGCGCTTTTCACTTTGAATGAAAAAGTATTACATTAACTGTAATTACCCCAATCGCAATACAGCCATAGCTAATAAACAAATATAATAATATGTAAGGTAAGGCTTATACTAATTATAAATATAATTAATTTTTTTTTTTTTTTGTTGAGCTTGGTTTTGATATGATTGAATCTATACTATTTTTTCCACCCGACGGATCTGCTCCGTTGTCAGTTATTTTTGTTCGTTTTTTCAAACAAATTAAATTTATTTCGATTAACCGATTAGATCGATTTTTCGACGGGAATCGATCGAAAAGATCGATTCTACAAAATCGAAGATCGAAGCCAGCTCTACTTTGGTGCTGCTGAGTGGCAACGCTAGTTGAAATCCTTATAGAAGGAACGTACATATATATAATTATTATCATACCCTGTACCCATTAAAAAATGGGTAAAACAGGGTTAACATCTTTGGGAGAATGAATGTAAGAGGCAGAAGGAGGCGTGGCATATTTTGTTCGCTTACCGTTTTTATATTGGTAACTGCTGGAGATGCATGAGCAGATGATGAGCAGAACGCTTATCACATGGCCAGCTGGGCAGAGTGATAAGCAGCAGCTGCTGCTGCTGCTGCTGCGCTTGTTAACACGCTCAATCGTTGTGCTTTGGCACTGTGGTTGCAGCTTAGCATTAGTATATGGCCAACGAGCCATTTCACAAGCGCCGGCCGCCGGCTCAAATCTCCAAATGCATTTGGAGTTCACTGAATACGATCCACTAAACACGATCCACGTAGCTCATTTGGCGAGCGCAGTTATTTAAGGCGCAGACAACATAACACAAGGGGCACGGGGCACGGGGCAAGTTCAGCACACGCTCTCAGTGGAGACGGCCGGGGCAGGCAGGGGCGGAAGGAAGTGGAAACAGTGCGATATTTAAAATGTTTTTATTTTGTTTTGTTGTTGCCTTCCCCTTCTTCTTGCTGGGATGTGGATGCTATTTGGCCAACTGAAGCAGAAAACGGAAGGCGACCGAATGTTTTGGCTTAGAGTTTTAACTGTTGTGCGCAGCAAGCCGGCAAAAGCAAAACAAGAGCTCCAAGCAAGTTGGTCATAAATTTCGATATAGATGCGAGTGTGTGTACAAATTACCAATTACCATTACAAATTACACTTGGCTTACACTTTGGCCGACACACACACACACGCGCGCATATATAAATACACACAAACACACTCTCAAACACAAGTACACACACGACAGAAGTTGCAGCTGCAGAGGCGGCGTAATATGGCTAAAAACAATTAGATTTATGCAATTCTGTTGCTCAGCACACTGCAGAACGTCACTGCGCAATGGAAGCCACTTTACGGATATTTATTCGTTGAATATTTACTTAATTAAACCTTGTGATGCTTTCAGTTCACGCTCGATGCTACTCGATACTAATCTATGACATAGAGCTGGCAAACAATCGATGCCACACGCGATGATAGCAACCCTGCACTATCGATAGTGTACGATGGTTTGTTCCGCATATCAATTGTGCGATTAATAATTGTGGTGTTCCGGCAATTTCAAAAACTATGTATTTTAAATACAAAAATCGGGCAATCCCGACTGTCCAATACCCTGTACCACAGCTCACGCTTGCCCGTATATCTTACGGCACTGCATTTTACGGTACTACATTTTAGGGTATGGCATGCTGCTTTATATGCATACAAAATAATGTCAATATGGAAATCTTTAATTAATCATAATTATCTTATTTATTGACCAATTTAGTTGAAGTTTATAGAATTGCTAGATATTAATCGTCTTTACAGTTTGTAGAGGACAGAATTTACGTAGATAGATTTGTATGTCTTTAATTGGTGTATTTTGTATTTTGTTTATGGTCATTGTTCGCGGTAGGGGCGTGGCATCCAAAATTTGAAATAAACTTGATCTCCGTATAGTATACGCCTTTAGCTCCTATAGTTGCTAAGATCGACGCGTTTAAACAGACGGACAGACAGGGCTATATCAACTCAGCTCGTCTTCCTGATCAAAAATATATATATACATTGTAGGGCCTTTTGCCTGACAAAGCTAATAATCCTGTATTTTCCATTTTTTCAATGGGTACAAGGTATAAAAACTATGTATTTTATAAGAAGTAATGCTTAAATCTGCTACTTTTCACCACATAAAAACAAGTTATATATTCTCCTTGAAAATTTTCACAGATGCATGAAAATATCATTCAGCTTTAATATTAAGGTTTTAGGAAATCACCAAAAAAAAAAACGACAATATGATGCGATTATGATTTCAGAGATTTTATTGTATTTTAGGTTGATGAACTTGAACTTTGAACTTCTCAACGTAAATAAAAAATTAAATTAAATTTCTAGAATAAACTTATTATACCCTGTGCCCATTTGAAAAATGGGAAAAACAGGGTTAATAACTTTGTCAGAATGTATGTAACAGGCAGAAGGAGGCGTGGCAGACCCCACAAAGTATATATATTCTTGATCAGGGTGACAAGCTGAGTCGATTTAGCTATGTCCGTCTGTCTGTCTGTCCGTCCGGATGAGTGCGTAGATCTCGGAAAGTACAAAAGTTAGAGAAACCGTTTTGGTTGCTATAGGTAGGTGTATTCAATACGCAGATCAAGTTTATTTCAAATCGTTGATGCCACGCCCCCTTTACGCCCAAAAATCAATAAAACTCAAATTTTTAACACAAAAAGTTGAATAACAAGCGTAATATTGAACATAGAAGGTTGTTATTTGGAACATAAGCTCTGTTGTATTATATTTAACTATCCTGAAAAGCGCATTGAAATCGGTTAAGAAACACAGGAGATATAAGCTTCACAATAGTTGAACTTAAAAGTTCAAAAACAAGCGTAATATTAATCATAGAATGTTGTTATTGTTGAATATATACTTTCTTATATTATATTTAACTGTCCTGAAAAGCGCATTGAAATCGGTTAATAAACACAAAAGATATAAACGAAACGAAGCGCGCCAATACTATTCTTTACAAATAAATAAAATTATATTTAAAATATTTAAATTATGAACTGTATTTGCGAGCGCGCAGCGCGAGCTGTGGCACAGGGTATAAGACAGTCGGGCCCGTCCGACTGATCTGCTCCGCCCATTCTGGTTTTTAATGATGAAATTAATCGATTAGCCCAACTAAAAGCATCGCTAGGCGTGGTTGTCCATAAACTGCAGTTCGGACCACAGAAGCAGCGCATTGGGGGGCAAGGGGCGCGGCTGGGGGGACAGAAGCATCACGGACTGCCGATCCATATCCACGTCGGTTCTAAATAAGATTTGGTTTAAATTATATATACTTCAAACTAGCTGCCCTTTGGGGACACTTACACGCAACAAAATCCGGCGACGTTGGTGCCGATGACGTCATCGTCCGTGGACTCCGCAAAGCTGAGCGTGAGCACGTGGTGCAGCAGGGCGGGGGTGGGCGTGACAGCGACAACTTTGGTCTTGTTGTCCTCGGCCTTCATGCCGATGGGCATGCAGGAGTCGGGCAGGGGCGGCGCTCCGATCTTGTAGAGGCGCAGGTCCTGGAACTTGACCTCGAACGAGAAAGGGTAGAAGGGGGTGCGCAAATTACCGTAGAAGTATTCCTTGATGCGCTGCTCCCTCGACTCGTGCCGCAGCTCCTTGCTGCGCTCCACCACGCCCCCACTCTTGGGCAGCAGCACCACATGTACACTCGGGGCCACATCCCGCAGCAGATCATTGTACAGCCGCTCCTGGTCCAGCACGAATATGGCACGGGCCCGATACGCCCGTGCAGCGTGCAGCAAATGGCCGTAGCCGGATCCCTTGACCCAGCCACAGGTGTTGACGATGATGCCCGAGCTCTTGGCTGCAATTGACGGAGGGATTGTAACCATAACTTAATTTTTATTCATTTATTTATTTGAATGTCGACTATGACCAGTCAATTAAAATAATATTAAAATAAATAAAAAAAAAATTTGGACAGGGCAGATCAGTCGGACGGGGCAGATCAGTCGGACAGGCCCGACTGTAGAATACCCTGTGCCTCTTATTTTATATACAATTTTATAAAACTGTCACACTAAGCGTATCAGCGTATCAGCTGCGCTGCGCTGCTGTTGCTGCTGCGCTGCTAGGCTACGCTGCCAATTGCGTAGCTTATATCTAGTTTGTTTATTAACCGATTTCAATGCGCTTTTCAGAATAGTTAATTATAATAGAAGAGAGTATATATACCAAATAACAACATTCTATGTTTAATATTACGCTTGTTTTTGAACTTTTAAGTTCAACTATTGTGAAGCTTATATCTCCTGTGTTTCTTAACCGATTTCAGTGCGTGTTTCAGGGTTGTTAAATATAATAGAAGAGAACTTATGTTCCGAATAACAACATTCTATGTTTGATATTACGCTTGTTATTCAACTTTGTATGTTAAAAAACACGAGGTTGTGTGAGTTTTATTGATTTTTGGGCGTAAAGGGGGCGTGGCATCAACGATTTGAAATAAACTTGATCTGCGTAAGATAACTACCTATCTATAGCAACCAAAACGGCATCTCTAGCTTTTGTAGTTGATGAGATCGACGCGTTCATCCAAACAGACAGACGGAAAGACAGACAGACAGACAGGGCTAAATCGACTCAGCTCGTCTCCCTGATCAAGAATATATATAGTTTGTGGGGTCTGCCACGCCTCCTTCTGCCTGTTACATACATTCGCACAAAGTTATTAACCCTGTTTTTCCCATTTTTCAAATGGGCACAGGGTATAAAAAACTAGAAAAAATAGAAGAGTTAATATAAGATATGGGCATTTCCACAGTCGCGCACAAGACATTCGTACGCGTTCAAAGTAAAAAAACGGTTAAAAGGAAGCGATATTTTTTTCTTCTGAAAGGCTTAACATATAGCATTTAATTAGCTCTTTCATTGGTGGAAAGATTGATTTTGGGTAACTTTTCATTTTTAAGAAAATTGAAAAATTCAAGACATTTGTCACCGGAAGAAAATGGTAGTGGCATTTGAGGTCAACCAATTCAATCGCCAATATTAGCGAATCCAGTGGCAATATTTTAATGCAACAAATTTTAAACTCTTGTGCATGGATGCCTCTTCAAAATGGTTATAATTTTTTTCAAAGATGACTTGCATTTTTTTTTTTAATTCAATTTAAAAAAATTGTAACGTGACATTTGGCACGTGACCATTTTTATGTATGTTTTTGTTATTGTTGTTGTTGGAAAGTATTTAAGGAACAAATGGTTATAATGTTTTTAAATTGACAAAAATAATTGGAATTATTTATTTTTACATAACAGGAGTGATTTTGAAAACAAATGACTGAGCATGATGCTTCTGTTTGAGAAGCTGTTTTCAAAAAAAAAATGCCCTAAAAAACGTCAAAATGACAAAAAATGCGTTTTCGCGACTTTGCATTCGAATTTTTTGAAAACTATAATAGATTATAATAGATATTTTCAAATCTGTTAAATTTTAATATTTCTTAATGTTAAAAATGTTAAAAATATCATTTTTAAGAAATTTTAATTTTTTGGCCCCGGTGGACCTTTCTGTGGAAATGCCCATATGTAAAAAAAAAATGAAATATAAATGGGAAAGAAAATGTAATAAAAAAATTTTGACAGGGCAGATCAGTCGGATGGGCCCGACTGTAGAATACCCTGTGCCCTCTATTTTGTATAAAAATTTATAAAACGGTCACACTAAGCGTAGCAGCAGTACTTCTTCTTCCCTCTTGACGTACACCAACTGGGCTGGATAGTTTAATATAATAGAAGATAGAATATATTCCAAATAACAACTTTCTATGTTCAATATTACGCTTGCTAATCGGTTTTTTTTCGATTAAGCCGTAAAAGGGGCGTGGCATCCAAATTAAAAAAAAAACCTCATCTGCGTATGATAAAGACCTACCAATTACTGAAAACAGAATTTATGTAAAATTTTATTGCATTCATTGTGGGCGGCAGCGGCGTGGCATTCATGATTTAAAATAAACTTGATCTGCGTTCGTTATTTATCTACCTACATGTCAAAACTGGCAGTTCTAGCTGTTGTAGTTTCCGAAATCGACGCGTTCATATAAACGGACAGACAGACAGACATGGCTATATCAACTCAGCTCCTAACCCTGATCAAGAATATATATAATTTATGGGGTCTGCCACGCCTCCTTCTGTCTGTTACATACATTCGCACAAAGTTATTAACCCTGTTTTTCCCATTTTTCAAATGGGCACAGGGTATAAAAATTAAAACAATTTTAAAGAAAGAAAGATTGGGGAAAACCCAGAAAACGCCAATCATACCAAGGTTTAAATCTGCGTTGATTAAGACGAAATGTTAGATATTGTAGGATAGAGAGAGTTGAGAAGATATTAATTTAGAATGTACGTTATAACTAGAGCATAACACCCGAAAATTATTGTGCATAGCATAATCAGAGGTGCATACAGGACGAAAAATAGGTTGAAATTCCTAGTGGGTCTAAGAGGAATTGAAAAACTAATTTGATTCAAAAGGGCAGGAGAGTAAACTTCACCTAAAAATAAATAAAAATAAAATGAATGAATAAATAAATATAAAACGCCTAAAACAGTCCTACGATTGGATAAAGACGGAAGATTAATAAGAAGTAATCTAGCAGAATGCGACGGTAAGCGAAGATAAGGATCGCAATAAAATAAAAATAAAGTGATGAAATATCGATCGCATATATTGCTGAAAAGGGGGAGATTCGAGAAAAGGTCATGAGAACACATTTATTTTTGTTTAAAAGAAGATGATTGGACATACACCACCGGTGCATAGAATTTAAATCATCAAGAAAATACAAGTTTAGCATCATCATCATACACAAGAATATTGGAATAGGACAAAGATTGAGAAAGGCTATTAATAAACAAAGTGAACAATAGAGGACCTAAGTGGCTACCTTGTGGAACACCAGAGGACACGAAAATTGGCTTAGAAGTGGCTTCTAAGCAAAACACTTTGAGTCCTGTCCTTTAGATAGGAGGAAATCCATATAAGCGAAGATGGAAAAGGAGATCTTGCTTGAATCCGCCTTCTGGTACTCACTGCGCTTGTTGGCGTCCAGCGACTGCAGCGTCACCTCTGCCATTTTGGAGACTACGGCGTTATAGAGCACGCTGTTCCCGCCGGGCGACTTGTGGCCAAAGTGGTAGATCAGGGGCGCAGTCTTGGCAAACCCTTCCTCGATACTGGCGGGCCGCTCGATGAGTATGGTGGCAATGTTGCCCGAAATCGCAATCGCACCCTGGCCCACGTCCAGATCTGCGTAGAGCGGTCGCCTGCCCACCCGCACCGCATAGTTGAGCAGGATGCGACACAGCGTGCTCTTGCCCACGTCCATGGGTCCCACGACCAGCACGACGGGGCCACGCCTGTCGCGCTCCTCCGCCTCCAACCGGAACTGCTCCAGCGCCGCGTGGCAGTTGACGTACTGCACCATGGGCGTCTCCTTGGACATGTAGACAACGTCCATCCGGCCCGCCACGTGCAGCACACAGCCCTGGTATGTAAAGATCGCCACCTTGGCCCCCACTCCGAATTCGTACTTCTTTTTCCTCACCAGCTCCGTGCCAAAGAGCTCTGCGAAGCCGCTGATCAGCTGCAAATAATAAAATTCGTATGCGAGGCAATAAAATTCAAGATCCTCGACTTACAGTCACCTGCACCTTGGCATCGGTCTGCTCAATCTCGAAGCGCAGTTCGGAGTCCACCTCCAAGGTGTACTCCTTGCCCTGCGCATTGTCCTCGGACATAACTGCTGCGTGTATATTGATAAAATGCAACAGATTCAATTAGTAAACAAACTGGCACTATAAACTAGCGTTGTATCGATACGTAGTTGTACCGAAATGTTTTGGCGCCTATCGATATGGACAATCGAATTCGACAGTGAGACCAGCTGTTCACTATATTTGAATAGCAAAAATAGCAACACTATAAATTCGCATTGCAACTAATCAAAAATACATTTCTTGCAGTACTATTATATTATATTATATTATTATTATATTATTATATTGTAGGTTTGTTTCACGTCGCATATTACATAGTGTTTGTATACAAAAATAATCAGTATTTAAATACTGACAAGTTGAACAGGACTACCAACTCGATCCAACAGAAAAAGGCGCGAATCTGCTTTCGATACCTTGGTGGCGTCATTGAACTAAATTTGAACGGAATAAAGCAAACAACAATTAAAAAATGCCAACCAGAAAGAGAAACGCGAAGACTGCGCAGAAAACCGCCAAGCCACGGCAAACAGAGGAGTCTTTGGAAGACGACAATGCATTCCTGTCGTCTGAGTCCCCCAATGAAACCGATTTTGGCTTGGAGTTCACTTCCACCTCGGCGCATTTAACCACAACAAACGCATCCCCGAGACGCAGCTCCAATCGACAGCCGTCGTTCGCTGTGAGGAGCAGCCAGTTCAACCCCTACCCATCCGACGATAGCGAGAACGAGGAGAACCGGGCACCTCACAACCCACAGCTTCCACAGCATCCCAGGAACACGCGCACTTCCCCCCGAAAGACTCCAAAGCCGAACACCACTCGCCGCCCACCCCCAGCGGCCCATATATCACAACAGCCGCAGGGGGCGACGTCAAGGCGGAAGAAGAGCAAACCAGAACATCGCCTGAAGAAGTTTCAGAGGGAGGTGAAGCGGCTGCAGGCCACTGATCAGTTCCTAGTTCCCCGTCTGCCCTTCTCGCGACTCGTGCGCGAGGTCATGATGCAATTCACCTCCACCCCCTTCATGATCACCCTCAGTGCCCTGGAAGCGATCCAGACTGCCACCGAGATGTACCTGACGCAGCGCTTCGAGGACGCCTACCTGCTGACCCAGTTCCGTGGCAGGGTGACCCTGGAGGTGCGCGACCTGGCCATGGTGGCCCACTTCTGCCGAGCCTACGGCAACATTTGATAGCTTGGCCCAAAAGGCTGCCCTAGAATAGAGCTTCGCTTGAGCATACACTTTTATACCCTGTACTAGAGCTGGGCTTCGATTCGATTTCGATTTAATCGATCTTTTATCTCAAATTAACAAGATGAATGTACAATCTTGCACCCGACTGATCAGCTTTGTTACTATTAGTTTTTGTTTCTTTTTAAAACAATATTAATTTAATTTTGTATCCATTAATTTTCAAGTTTTTCTCGAAGATAATCTGCAAAATGGAATTATCGATTCCATTTCGATTAGATTGATTTTTTACGTAAAGCGATTGAACCCAGCTCTACCCTGTACCCATTAAACAATTTATGTTATTCCTGTCATAACCATTCATTATTGTATGAGTAATAAAAGTTGCATTTGTTGTTTGTAGGTTATTTTATTGTTTCTTTTGGAACAACAAGTTTAACACCGTTCAACATGGGCCTTGTATCTCCCATTTAGTTCTATGCTTAGAGTCGAAAATCGATCAGAATTAAACAATAAATTAATCAATATGCGCTTTTTCAATGAGTCACCATTTAGAATGCTTTAGGTACTACCACAACAATCATACGTCGCGAATTGTAATTAATTTCATATGATCTCGGACTAAATTATGCTATCAATGAGTTTATGTATATTTATTATAACACAAATGGATCGTTTTTCGTTGCGGGCGAACGGTAAAAACTAAATAATGAAATATGAAGAGCAAACCCGATTACTGAATCGATGGTTATTATACAATAATTTGTTTGTTGTTAATTTCTTTGACTTGTTTATGGACACAGACTTGGCCATTGTTTATTATCTTAACTGTATGTTGAGCAGGCCAAATACTTTAATGGGTTTGTCTCTGTTTTTGGCATTTGTTCAGTTGTTGGTTTTCATATTCTGTACATCGTTTCCTTTGCACTAAATTACATTTAGCGCAGTAAAAATACTGCAGACTACATAAATGTCAGTTTGTTTACAATTTACACAATTATATAAAATATATAAAATATTTTTACATGCATTATGTATTTGTAGCATAGTATATAATTGATATATTTATGTATCCAGTTATCAGTTATCAATTTGTTTCCGTTTCTGTTCTCTTCCTGCTTCGGTTTACATATGGTTCATAACAACATTTCATTTCATTTAAATTAATTATTAATTACACTATAATTTTGTGTACTACTCTGTTTAACATTTAGACGGTAAATTTTGTTGGGCTGAGTTGTTGCTTTGTTTTGTATTGTACGTGAAAATTCTTTAAAATCTTTCTTGAAGGAAGCTAGTTAAATTAAATGAAACAAGAAGCCTCATCTCATCCGGCCTCTAGTGCGCTTTGCTCTTTGACTTCCGGTGTGTGGTGGTGCTGGTGATGGTGGTGTTGGTACCTCCATTCTTATCGACTCCCAAATTGCTTTGGCTACCCACGGAGGAGGTGGTCGGGCTGGCCTTGGAATTGTAGGGTATCCGGAACAGATTGATCCGCAGATGCTGGCAAATCTCGAGGCAAACCTGGGTGCAGTAGCGCAGCAAATCCTGTGTGCCCCAGGCGAGTGCGAACCACAGCAACCATATTTCTGGCACGATGCAGTTGAAGTACTGATTCAGGAACAGTAGAGCTGGACCCAGTAACGACCAGTCCAGATAGTCCATCTCCGCCTTGGTCATGTGCGCTATCTGTTTTACAAAACACAAAGAATTCATTAGTTGACCAGATAAACCTTCTTGGTGTACTCTATGTTATAGAAATTTTAGTAGCTCTCATAACTCTAAATAAGAATAGTTCACTATTGTTGAAAATTTGCTTAAAAGAGAAATAATCCAGAGAAATAGCTTCATGTGCAATATTTGATTTAGCTATTACGGTTCTCATATTCATTGAATTATTTAAAATATTTTTATTTTTTTAGGCCCTAACCAAAAGCAATGTACGATTGTCTTAGAAAATGTCTATATGTATATGTAAAATTTAGGTTTTTACATTTGGAGTAAAAGTTAATTCAGCAAAAAAAAGATTTGAGTTTTAAGGACATGTATGGGCAATTCTTAAAAAAGCAAAATCATGGTGTTAGTACAGCTTTTACTTCAACTAATATTGATATTTAATAAAAATAAATTTAAAAATCTCGCGCGCTTTGCGCGCTCGACCTAACAGTCGCGCAAGCCCGACTGTCTTATACCCTGTGCCGCAGCTCGCGCTGCGCGCTCGCTTATACGGTCTATACAACTGTCAACTGTTGTAGTTTCCGAAATCGACGCGTTCATACAGACGGACAGACAGACAGACGGCTAAATCGACTCAGCTCGTCTCCCTGATCAATAATATATATAGTTTGTGGGGTCTGCCACGCCTCCTTCTGCCTGGTTCATACATTCGCACAAAGTTATTAACCCTGTTTTTCCCATTTTTCAAATGGGCACAGGGTATAAAAATTAAGCTTAAATAAAAATTGGGATTTATTTATTTAAAGTAGTATCGAACTATCCAAAATTGTTTGCGTATCTAAAACAAACTCGTTCTGCTTACTGATTAGGAGAACCTAAATACCGAACATGGTGTTTCTAGCACTTATAGTTTCTGACATCTAAGTGTTCATACGGACGGACAGACAGACACATGGCCATATCGACTCAGCTCGTCGTCCTGATCAAAAATATATTAAATTTGTGGGGAGTGGCACGCCTCCTCCTAGGTGTTACACAGATTTCCTTTTGTCAATAACGCAATAGACCCTTTTTACTTTTTTCAAGTAAATAATAATAAAAATAGTAATAATCACAGCTATTTTTTAAAACCTCAAAATGTTGTTGGTATAATAAAGAATATTCAATCTTTTTGTTGGGGTATAATCAGTGTGGTCAAGATGATTTATTACACTTTAACTTGGCATTAGAATTTAAACGTAAAGTTGGCACAAATTGAGTTTAAAATGCATTAAAGCTTAGAATATGCCAAGTGAATACACATAGTAATACTCACAACTAATTTGTTGGTGATCTTTGCAGCTACCATTCCAAAGGCCAGAATATAAACCGAAGCGTTCTCCGTGAATATGTTCTGGGGCGACTTCTGAGCGATCATCAGCGCTGGGAGGACCACCAAGGTCAATGGTATGCTAGGTGAGAGCACGCTCGTTCCCTTTGTGGGTGGATCAAAATAAAAAAGTTAATTATTAAGTCAAAGATTTAGCTGTTGCGAGCTTGCAAATTGTGATTGTGGATTCGTTTGAATGAAGTTTTGAATTGTGTTTCTAGTGCCATTTTGCAGAACAACAACACATTTTGCAATTTCACAAACAGTATAAATTGGTTTTATTTGGATTTGGATTTGGGTTATGGACAATTGTTTTTTCTTGTTGGTTTAATTACAGGGTATAGGAGCCAATTACTTTGTATATGCATATGAGAGCAGTACATGTCCGTCAATCTGTCTTGTATCTGTGTGTGTATGCGTGTGTGTGTGTGTGTGTGTTTGTGTTGGTGTATGACTGTATGTGTTTGCATTTGTGGGCGCGGATCTTTGATTGTTTTAGACATTTTACATATAACTGGGACGATTATTTACAAACAATACAACAACAATGACAAGCAACATTGTGAATGGAAAGACTACTTCAAACACCACATGAAACAATAAAAATGTCCAAAGTTAACTTAATATAAAACTGCGTTACAGTTAGCATTAACAATAAGCATATGCCAGCTGAATCTGCTCGACTCAACTCTAATCTAATCTCTAAAGGTACAACATTTGCCAAGAGATAAATAAATAATTAGGGATAGAACTGAATTTGCTTAGTACTAGGCACATAACATACAATAAATGCTACAAGTTTAAATATGGATCCCTTGTCTGTTTGCAATATTAACTTCTGTGCGAAATTATAAAGCAACAATATTTATAAAAATACAAATATATAGAATATACGAGTATACTAAGAAAGAAAAAACTATTTCCACTACATATGCGGAATCGAATTAAATTAAACTCATTATGCCAATTCTAGCAAATCTAAGAACAAAGCTGATGTTTTGTCTGTCTCTCTGTGTCTTTAAGTGTAGGTGCCGTTTTGTAATTTGAATTGTAATTGTAATATCGATAGTAGTATGAATTTATGGCTTACTGCAACCGTTGATCCATTCTTGCCACAGCCCTCGGTTAAAATTGATTTTGAGTAACGAATAATTAGGCTCAAATCAATTCCGCTGGCCAAATAAAAGGGCACAAAACGTGCCTCGCATTTTAGGTATGGCAACTGATCATTTGATCATTGATTCCAAATTTAACAAACAATTGGTTGATCGTGGTACAATTATCAAAATAGAAAGAAAGTTTTACAATAAATTTGAAATTAACGTTTTGGTAGAATAATTGCATGTTTATTTTGATTGCTCAAATTTCATTTACTATAAAGACAGCAAATAATAAGGGTAAATAATGTTTATTTCATATACTAAATGCTGTGAGCATGCTTATGATAATCTTTAATATTGTTTAGCTAATGCAACTATACTTTTGATGCTGAGAATGTATCTAAAAATAATGTCATGTTCTTTTACCAATGCAGTTCATCACACTATTTGATATTAATATTTTGTAAAGCAAAAGTATTTCAATTTAAAAAATATACATACAAAGATCGATATGATAAATATTAATCAATTAAAACCGAAACAAGGAAGAGACAAATTTAAACCTCAAATCTTGAATTAGATACCGTCGTTATATAAATTTGAACTGTAATAAAATTCCCCGATTGACGTTGAACCAACTTCCTTGCTTATCAACATCCTACTATATATATTTAAAATAAAATAAAACAATACTAAAAATTACTAACTAAAATGGCTCAAATATTAATTTCCTTTTAAAAATTATGAAACAATTTTATCTTTAATTGATGTCGAAAGCGTAATTCTAACATAGCATATAAATGTTATAATTTATGATAAAATGGGAGAAAGTAAACCATACCAATTCCAAACCAAAATCTCATGCTGGCAAAGTTGAAATGGATAAAATAACGTAAATAATTTTAAAACCCGATAACCCAGAAATGTAATTGAATTCCTTTCAATTAACAGAATGATATTAAAGGGGCCCAAAAGCAAGTGTATTCCAGTGAGAATTTTACTTAAGAAATATATTTGAATCAAAGTAGTACGATTAGTAAAATGTTGGAATTTTGGATTAATTTGCGATTAATTTTGATTAAATTCTTATAAAGGGGGTAGAGCAAATGCTTACAGCAACTGTTGAGCCGTTTTTGCCACTGCCGCCTTCAGTGAATATTTTTAAAAAATTGTACAAATTCAAGGCATAGCCAAGTGTTATAAATACTAATATTGTATAATTCCATGAAACGCCCACGATTGGTATCTATTGTAAATGAGAAGAAAATCACAAGAACAGAAACAAGTAGAAAATCAACAATAAACAAAACAAAAACAATTTTTATCGTTGAGAAATTTTGGAAATAATGATTTCTAAAATTATAATGCATTAATTTTATATATGTATATATATCTAAAAAAAAAACAATTCCTAGTTTTATTATTTTAAAGTTTAACATAAATTTCAATAAATATTTTTTGATCTTTCAATTTCAATTAAAACTAATGATTATATCCGTCTGTACTTTTAACTTTTAACTATCTACAATTTGTGTAGATAGAATACATAGAATTTTGACTATATGAATATGAAATTTAAGACTTACAAAATCAATTTTACTTACAAGGCTTATAAAAATACTTATAGTGAGGTTACGATCTAAGCGCTTACGATCTAACCCCGTTACCAAAAATACGAATACAGAAATATAATTTAATTGAGGCTTTTAAATAATTTAATAGTACATAAGATTTCAATAAATTCCCTGCCCAATAGAATATAGCAATCCACTGTGCACAATACACTGTGCGTATTCTCCAGAAAAACATACGCAACAACAGAAATATAATTAATTTAAAAGAATTTGTCAGTCATCAATTACAAAAATTGTAATATCAAATTCATAAAGATCTATTTTGTTGCATAGTGTAAATACAAAATCTGCAGTTGATAATAACTAAAAATCTTTCGATCAAAGAACTTGTAGTTTTAAAAGACATTTGCTAGTTCTTAAAGCATGCCAGATAGAAAGAATGTATTGACATATATATTTATGTAGATATAAGATATGTTATGTGTTAAATCACAAGGTGGTTAAAGCGGCAGCGTATGAAGTCAAATAACAGCAATAATAATAATAATAACGACACAAGTTTTAATTATTAAAATATAGAATGTAATATGCAATAGAATAAAAACTAATATCAGTACATCGAGAAAGTTATTTGGGCAAGCAATTGAAAAAGTTCAGAGATTAGAGAAGACCTCAAGGTCACATCACGCACCTACAAATCGTTCGATGCAATCAAATTATTTCTTTTTCGAGTCTAGTAGAAGACAAAATTGTTTATGTTGTGTCGTCGTGTATGTGTGTGTGTGTGAGTGTGTGTTTTTGAGAGTTATTGTAATACAGTTGTTTGAATTACAGACAGAAACCCAGTGTAATGTTTACGGAGTAATAAGTTCTGATATACATATGTATATTGAGTTTGTGATGGGAGAATATTTGAAAAATTTCGTAAAATGTTAAAATGTAAGTTCTCCGATGAAGCATTACTTTGTTTCTCCCCTGTATTAGAGCTGGGTTCGATCTTTGATTTTGTACAATCGATCTTTTCGATCGATTCACGTCTTAAAATCAGTTTAATCGATTCATCAAAATAAATTCAATATGTTTCAGTAAATAAACAAAAACAGCTAGGGACGGAGCAGATCCGTCGGGTAGAAGATTACAGTGCCGTAACCAACATTACATTGCGCAAAAAAATCGATTCTTAAAAAAAGTATTGATTTAATCGCCGACAAAAAATCTATTCAATTAAATCGTAATCGAATCGAAGCCCAGCTCTACCCTGTACTCGTTGAAAAATGTGAAACACAGGGTTAATAACTTTGGGAGAATGTAGGTTCAAAGCTAAATTTACTATCTATATTAACAGAATCAACTCATAGAAGAGAGTTAAAATTATCAATCGTGCTAATCCTGCACATAAATCACAACGGGACTTTATTGTTGACCCTGTACTTGTAAAGCACAAGAGTAAAGCTGGGCTTTGATTCGATTTCGATTCGGTTTAATAGATTTTTCTCGGCTATTTAAATTTTTTTGGGATTTTTGGATTTTGGATTTTTTGTGATATTCAATGTAACGCGCCTCAAATAAACAAAACATGAAATGAATTATTGTACGCTAAGTAAGGATAAGGGAAACCATATTAATTTAATTTTTTATGCATCTGTTTTTAAGTTTTTATCTCAGACTGCCTGTCATTCTAAATTAACGGTTTTATTTTGATTAATCGATTAAATCGATTTGAAGACGTGAATCGATCGAAAAAATCGATTCTTGAAAATTCATCGTGCACAGCTGCATGTATTCGTGTCTGTTTGTGTGTATGTCTGTATCAGTGTGTGTGTGTGTGTCTGTTTGTGCTGGTTAATACAACTTACAGCAACAGTTGAGCCATTTTTGCCAACACCACCGGCGATAACGACGGAAAATACATAGGTTAGGGATAGCACACCACACACAATGGTCGTTATAGCGGGAACAGCCCATAGCTGAATATTGCCAATGCCCACCTGGATTTATACATGATATTTCAGTTACAATTTGCAATGTTCAAGTGTAAGTTTAAGTTTGTGTGCATGTGTATATATGTATATAGTATAATATTGTTGTTGTTGTTTATGTTAGGCTTTTAGTAAGAGTATTAGATAATTTATTTTGCCATGGTTTCATTTGTTGAACGGCAACAGCAGAGAATTTAACGTAAAATTAATGAATCAATTAATTTTTCACCCTTAAAGGTAATCGCAATTACGATTCGTATATTCAGGGTTGCAATCCGGGTTTGCTCCAAAGCGGTTCGGAACCGGAAATCAGCAAATTATCCCTTCCCTTTTGTTCCTCAAACCGAACCTCAACCTTTAACAGCTATGGAGAGCCACATATTGCTGAAATAGAACCAGTTTGATTTTTTGGATCTAAGCTTCTGGTTGGAGTACAATTAATCAGAAAGTTTAGCTTAATTGTGAACTGGTTAAAGACTCCAAATATCGATTTGTACACGTTGTTAAGAAACCAAACAATTTTTAACTTAATTTTTAAAGCATAATTAAAGTTTAATTAAAAATAATTATAGTTAACTGTGATTTTCCTTCACATAATGTATGAAAAGCTTCAGAGTGTGAACAAAATCTGAAGCAAACTGTTCAACCTTAGCGATCGATCATAACTGCCCAAAGATTTTCAATGATCTCATGCTTTTAACAAACTGAAACTGAAACTGGCAGGAACTAACTCAACACTAGCCCTTTGTGCAGTTATGTTAATTGTAATAGAAGTAGTAAAATAATCAATCTATAGCATACTATTGCGTTTTTTAGTTGAGTTAAACTTATACAAAAACAAGCGTAACCAGGAAGATAATTATACTTTTCTAATCTAAAACTAGCATAAACTTAAGAAACTAAGTAGAATGACGCACACAAATTCTGAAATAAAAATTCTATTAAGGAGCAGAGAGAATACGCGACGATCCCTGCTAAACTAAAATTTCTGAACCTCCGACTTACCTTTGTCAGCCAGATCTCAGGCCCCAGTATGGCAGATACCATGTGTATGGCTATTATGGAGAACTGAGCCTCAGTCACATCGATGCGTCCGAATCTCATCGTCCCCGATACGTAGGTTTGCCAGTGGGCACAATAGAATAATGCGATAGCGCAAAAGCACTGCAAAGAACAGAGAACATGAATTATAGTAGGTATACCCATAGAATATGCAAACACTCACCTGAAAGAACAGCCAGTTAGGATAGTGACCCAGCTGACAGGATATACAGGCCGATAGTGCCACAAATATGGTGGATATGGAATCACAGCCATGATCAAAGAGCTCGCCCAATGGCGATGAGGTGTTTGTGCGTCGTGCCTGTTTTCCATCGATGGAGTCTAGACTTTGATAGATAAACAGACCTAGTGCACACAAAAAGCAGGTCCAACGTGGAGGTGCCTCTATGCCATTTGGACTGTAGCTATAGGAGGACAAAGAAATATATTACATAGTATTTGAAATTCACATTTCGTCTTAGAAAGTGTTTTTTTTTTTTAATAAATATTCAAGTATCTATGTCGTAAAATGTTTTGTAATACTATTTATTTTATCTTTACAACAATGCTTGCACAAGCTTAAATCATGTCTAGCCAATCCGGATATAAGTAATCCAAATAGATTTAGTAAAATAGAGTGAGGAATCTGTACCCTGTACGAATATTCTATAATGATGTACTACTGAATAGTATGGACACCAACCAAACACAAGATCCGTGTTCCTGAATAGCAACCACAAGAATCATCGGCTGGGCCACAATTTTCGATTATACAACCGACTAATACAACTTATTTCTTATAGCCTGTACCCATTCAAAAATGGGTTATTAACTTTGGTAGAATGAAGTAGTAAAAGGCAGAAGGAGGCGTGGCAGACTCCACAGAGTATATATCTGTCTATTCGTAAGTCTGTATGCACGCTGAGATTTACGAAACTATAAAAGCAGACAGCATATATATTATTATTTATCAATGAGTTTTGTATTATCACAATATTCACATTTTACAAAATATACACAGTTGATATTATAGTATGGTTGGTTAAGTAGAATTCAAATTGCAACAGTTGTAAGTGGTTATGTTATGTTAATGCAATTATGTTAATTTACTGTTTAACTCTATAATTTAAAACTTCCTTCTACATTGCCGAAATACAAAGAATATGCGTACGGAAGGTGATGTAAAACAACATCTCTTCTGAAATTAAAATACAAATCTGTGCAACATCTATGGCATGTATGTGATGAGATAAGGTAAACAAACCATGGCGCATTTTTTAAATTTGTACCCGGAACAAAATATTGTTTTAGCATTTGACAAAAAAAAAAAAAATTGGACAGGGCAGATCAGTCTGACGAGCCCAACTGTTAAATATAATTTTAAAAACCTGTCACACGAAGCGCAGCAGCAATGCTTCTTCTTTAACTTTTTTATGCGTAGATTATATCTCCTGTGTTTATTTCAATGTGCTTTTCAGAATGGTTAAATATAATAGAAGAGAGTATATATTCCAAATAACAATATTCTGTGTTCAATATTACGCTTGGTTTTTAAATGTTGTTTCGTTAATAACTCCTGTGTTTACTAACCGACTTCAATGCGCTTTTTAGGATAGTTAATTACAATAGAGGAGAGTATATATTCCGAATAACAACATTCTATGTTGCATAGTGTTTCAAATATAATGTACAGTCGGGTGCATCTGACAAAAAAAATTTATCAACTCGTGTGGTTAGTCAGTGAGAACACTGAAAATCGCCTGATGTGCATGTTATTATAAAATCTCTTTTTTCTATAATGTTATCAATTTTTAAATAAATTAATGAAATCACTACACGGCAACTGATAAAGCGGTATAGAAATGGGCCAGACAAACTCATACGAAAGAATTTTTGATTACGAGTTGCTATGAACCTTGTACAGAAGACAAAACTATACATAGTAGACAATCATTTAGGGCATAAACGTAAAACATGATTATTCATAGACACTATCACAAATGGTCACAGAAACAAGCACAAACTGACGAGTTGAACATTTATTTGCTTTTCGTTTTCCAAATACCAAAAAATGTAATATAAAAATTAAATACAATAAATGAAAATACAAACTTAGTCTCTACATAAAAGAAGCTAACATTCATTTATGATGTTTCATCCAAGGTGTATTTGAATTAAAAGCAATTATAAATAAGTATAAAACTGGATTCTACAAATTAAAGCTTTAATATTGTTTTTTTTTTATCGAATTCTACATTTAATTATGAGTTGGGTCGATTTGGATGAACGGTTTTATCTTTGTCCATTATATGTAAAGACGTTATGTAAAGACGTTTATTACGTTCTCGCACATTATTTTTTTTAATTCACAATTTAAAAATAAAAATTGCAAATAAATTACAGTAGCTATTTAGATAATATAAATCCTAAGATAGTAAACGGAAGTGATTTGTAATAGTCGTAGTAATGTGGAATTAGTAATAACAATAATTATGCTGTATTTTTGACGATTTATGTCAGCATTTGTAATAAAATAAAAGCTTCAGTAGTATAGAATCTTTATTGTTTAAATCTATTTAAAAAGTCCTAACCTTAGACCTTGCATGATCTTACTTTAATGACACAGCTCATAAAAACAGTTTAAATTATATATGTTACTAGCATTATTTAAACAAATGATGACTCAAAAGAGTACATAAAGTTTCATTTTATTGGGATCCTAGGGGTTAATTGAAACTACAATATTTACAGCACAAAGTTTAGAATAAATTAAATTGCGATTTATTTATCACAATATTTATTATTGTTTTTCCAAAAATAGTCTTATTGTCCCGAACTTATTATTTTATAATAAATATTTTTGATTGTGTCATTAGAATTAAAAACCTTAATAAACGATTATGCAACATACAGCACGGAAGATATCCTTAATCGGAAAACGATTTTGGACGAAAATCTCATTAGAGTCATTGCTCAGATAGTTAAGTTTTCACTTAACATGATTGTAATGTGCAATATTGTTTCGTTAATAACTCCTGTGTTTATTGCGCTTTTCAGGGTTTAATATTACGCTTGTTATAAAACATTTTGTGTATAAAAATACAAAGTTATTTGGGCTTTATTGATTCTTGGGCGTAAAGGGGGCGTGGCATCCAAGATTTGAAATAAACCTGATCTGCTTATTGAATACATCTACCAATTGCAAAAAAAGGATTGCTAAACAATTACTCAAGCCTTCAAAATTCAAAAACAATCAATAGCATATTAACCTAAACTGACTGATATGAAGACTAAAATCAATAATTAAAAAAAAACGTATAATGAATTTATATTATAAATTTATATGAAACTGTTGAATACAACAATTAAGTATTGATATTAAAAAGTAAAACATTTAAATATTATATTTAAATACGTTTTGTTAAAAACATTGTGAAAATGACTTACGTTTAATAAAACAATTTAATTTACATTATAATTATAGTGAAAAACTAGAAATAAGGCTTAATTTTGAAAAATAAAGCAATTCATTATTTTTTTGGAATACTATATTGTTAGAAACTTTTTTTGTATTAACGTTTCATAAACAAATCGAATTTACAATTATAATTTTTCAATTGTTTAAAATTTATGTAACGTTTACGATCAAATATTTCAGTTAAACAGGCTCCTTGAGTGCCCGCGAAAACAACGTAAGTGACAAAAATCATAGAATGGCTTGAAATAAAATTTTAAAACGAATATATTATATACATAACAGCTTAAATAGACAATATTTCAAGTTTCAAAGAAATCCATCCAGTAATATTGAAATAAACTAAAAAAAACCTTCCCCTGTAAAATTTGATTTTGTAGGTTACGTTTTTTTCGCGGGAAGCGCTCGATATATAAGTGAATATGCTTTTTTAGAGCTTATAGCAGTCTATCTGAAATTATGATAGCTTTTTGTGATTTACATATGGAAAATCAATTAGGAATGCAAATTTTGATTTAAGTCAATCAAATCAATGAACTATCGCAAAGAATATGACAATGATTGTACCCAAGGGTTAATTAAATTGATCTATATCTAAATGTGAGTCTAAAAAGCCTGGTGAATTTAACATTTAAAAACTGAGTGGTAAACAGTATGCATTTTATTGAATGACAATCAACTTTGGAAAACAAACATAATGTCATCCACGTCATTTGATATACATAAGTAGTTTTTATTTAAAACCAGAATGGGCAGGGCAGATCACTTCGACGCACCCGACTGTGTTATACCCTGTACCCTCTATTTGTAATATACATTATTGTAAAACATACAACTGCGCGCTTTTAGCATGAAATTTTTGCTACACAGTAAAATTTGATTCGTTATATCTTTCGTAATTATTGACAGATTTTATTGAAATTATCATAATTAGTAGGTATTAACGATCTCTACCAACTACTGGATTTGCATGTCTTTAACTGGTCTATGTATTCTATTTATGTTCATTGTGGGCGGCAGGCAACTTGATCTGCGTTTGGCATACACTTTTCAAAAATTACCAAAACGGCAGTTGCAGCGCTTATAGTTGCTAAGATCGTCATCCTGATCAATAATATATACTGTTTGTGGGGCCTGCCACGCCTCCTTCTGCCTGTTGCATACATTCTGACAAAGTTATTAACTCTGCTTTTACCATTTTTTAATGGGCATAGGGTATTAAAATACATATATTATTGCGATCGAAGTTGCGACGTTCCATTCGTTATCTTATCACAGACGCCGTTCCGACTACTAACAATAGTCCAGTTAGATAAATGACATGATATGGTTAACACAGTTATGCACTGTGAAACGATTATTATTGTTTATATGGTCTGATTGAACGAATCGTACGGATAAAGATACTAATCGACGCTTTTAACGCTTTTAGCATAAGCGAACACTAACGAAAATTACTTTGGTTACTGGAGCATTGGAATTGAATAAGAAAATCGGCCCCACATTATGTACATTTTGTTGGGGTGGAACCTAGAAGTTGGATAATATTTCATTTATATAAAGTTTAAAGTTTTCAAGCGCCCAGTATTTTCATAGAAAGCGGGACGACATATTCTTTTCACACGCTCTGTGTATAGGATATTGAAGTTTTAACACAACATAGATTATTAACCAACGAACATTACTGCATCATTATCTCAAAAATGGAGTTTTTTTATTTAGTTATGAAACTCTTCAAGTAAATGAGGGATATGTATATACAGAAAGGTACCGATAATCTGTACCCTGCTAAATCGAAAATATCAATACTTCGTATAGACTGGTGCACCCTTCCAAAAATCCATTTATTTTGTTCCACTGTTAACTCGTAGTATAAATCGTTGTATGTTTCGATACGGAAGGAATATTTAAACCTCTAATCAATTGAAACTTAATTTTTGCTTCATAACTACGGCTTTTTTTTCAACCCACGAGGTCCCAAAGCAACCAGTAAGGACGGAGCAGATCAGTCGAAAGCAATCGACAGCAGGAAAACCTGAACTTTCAATAATAAAATTCACAACATCGATGGAGAATATCATATGCCACGTACATGCCGAATTAAAAGTTTGTAGCTATAATGTATTTAATTATTATTATATAATGTAATGATTATTAATTTGTTTACTTCTCATAAAGTCAAATACCTAACATCATTTAATATATAAAAGCCCCTCACATACCCGTGTAATTCTTAAAAAAATATGATTCTCTTGCCCTTTCGAATTATGGAGACTCGACTGTATCAGCACTTAATGAAATTTAGATAATATCGATAACAATAATTAGAAGCATTTACTGTTATGCGTTGACTGCCCGATAAATAACGGTTTCTTCGCAAATGGCCGATAAGCGCCTTGATATTATCGCTCAACAAGTGCCAAGCATGTTTACAACCGTTTAACCAGATTTAATTCAAATTTATTGGTACGAGTCACCTATGTATGTATGTATCATATGCACTTATATACCACCATATATACCACGAAAAACAATTACCGCCTAAACTAACGGCTTGCACCGAAAAGAGTGCACTGATTACATGTAACCTTACGTTACTAAAAATACACATACAGCGTAACATACATGCATACGCAACCCACATACATGTGTACATTTCACGTGCAAGGTTGCACCGCGTACAAATAAATCTTCGTAGAATTGAGTACAAGTGTGTGTATGTGTTTCAAAGGCAATTGCAGTCGCAATTGCGTCTGCGAAAATGAAAGGAAAGAAAATGTTTTTGTTTTTGTGTCTGGGGTCAAATTGCACACATACATTTGCACTTAATTAGACCCATTGAAAACCCTCACTCATCAGCCTCCTCATCATCAATCAACAGTGCCATTTTCTCGCAAAAGTGTTGGAAAATGAGTCATAACTTCAAAAACTAAACACGCCACTTCGAGTTGATCACCGTATTCAAAGTAAGGATTTAGTTTCTTAGTTCTCTTTTTGATGAACTTTTTGGTTCCCATCTTCTACCGTTCACTTATATAGTTCTAAGTTCAGTCATTATTTCCACATCCTGCAACCATTGAAAAATGGGTAAAACTGGGTTAATAACTTTGTTCGAATGTATGTAACAGGCAAAAGAAGGCGCAGCAGATCAGTAAACCGCATCCAAATCCATAAAACCCTCAAGATCAACGTCAATTTGACATAAACAGTTGAATAACAAGCGTTATATTAAATATATTATATTATATTAATATATTATTTGGAATATATACACTTCCGACTATTATAACTACCTATCGTGAAAGCGCATTGAAATCGATTAATAAACGCCGGAAAATATTGGAAATATTGGAAAATATTTTATAAGCTTTATATGGGTTCTCCTATGCGGTACTTAGATCAATTTTGTTTTAGATTTTTGATACATCTCCCCATTTCTCCGCTAGCCACAGCAGTACACATTTTTATTTTGCTTTGCGATAGGATATGAAACGGCGAAGATATGTATCAGTCGGATGGACCCGACTGTAGAATACCCTGTGCCCTTAATTTTATATACAATTTCATAAAACTGTCACACTAAGCGTATCAGCAGTACTTCCTCTTCTTCCCTTTTTACGTGCGTCAGCTGCGCTGCGCTGCTGCTGCTGCGCTGCTGGGCTGCGCTGCCAATTGCGTCGCTTATATCTACTTTGTTTATTAACCGATTTCAATGCACTTTTCAGGTTAGTTAAATATAATAGAAGAGAGTATATATACCGAATACGAACATTCTATGATTAATATTACCCTTGTTGTTGAACTTTTAAGTTCAACTATTGTGAAGCTTATATCTCCAGTGTTTCTTAACCGATTTCAATGCGCTTTCAGGATAGTTAAATATAATAAAAGAGAGTATATATTCCAAATAACAACATTCTGTGTTTAATATTACGCTTGTTATTCAACTTTTTATGTTCAAAAACACGAGGTTGTGCGGGTTTTATTGATTTTTGGGCGTAAAGGCGGCGTGGGATCAACGATTTGAAATAAACTTGATCTGCGTATTGAATACACCTACCGATAGCAACCAAAACGGCTTCTCTAGTTTCCGAAATCGACGCGTTCATAGAAACGGACGGCCAGACAGACAGACAGACATCGCTAAACCGACTCAGCTCGTCTCGCTGATCAAGAATATATATACTTTGTGGGGTCTGCCACGCCTCCTTCTGCCTGTTAATTACATACATTCTGGCAAAGTTATTAACCCTGTTTTTCCCATTTTCAAATGGGCATAGGGTATAAAAAGTACAAGGTCTGCTACTGTCGGTTACGTCCGACTGTAGGCTTCCATTTGAAGCACCGTCCTTACTTGTTATTCTTTGTTTTTTTTTTCTTAAACAAATTGAATTTAATTTATATATTTGTATGTATATATTTTGTATGCATCCATTTTTAAGTTTTTCTTTCAGACTACCGGCATATATGTATATATACATATATATATGTTTTTAGCCCAAAGGCGGGCAACGCTGCTCAGACGACCTTTCGGCCAACTCACCAAATCAGTATCAGCGTGGTGACTATGTTGAGTATCAGCCCCACGATCGTTATCAGGTTGGGCGCCAACCAGAGCGGCGTCTGGGCCACCAGCCAGTTCCACCACGGCTGCAACAGCGGATCCAGCAGGCTTGCGCTGAAGCACGAGTATTTGTGTTCCCCAAGCTTGCGCAGCTGCTGGGGGCTGAGAATGTGGCGTTCCTTGTAGGCAAGTAGCGGCATTTTGTTGTTGTTGTTGTATTGAGCGGGCGGCAGTTGATACTGTGATGTGGGGTGCGGAGGCGGGAGCGATGGCGCCAACAACAGTTATATCTGTAGTTCACCCTCTTTGACAGACACAAGCACACGATTTTCGCACTTGACTTTTGCAATTTTCACTCGCGTGCACAGATGTATGTACATACATACGTGCGTACGCACATATATACAGACGTGTACGTACGTCGGCTGTGCCTGTGTCGGAATCTCCTCTCGTCCCAAGAGATTCTTAGAAGTTACTGGACAAATGGGCACCGTCGCGACTCGGCCAATCTCCGTAGGTCTCAACTAATCAATTGTTAACAATGCAAATATAATTGGACTCCACTGAGCGCTCGTAACAAAACTGCTGACATGCCTTCCGTCGTCGCAACGAATGTGAGAAAGCCGAGACGGCAAAAGTGCTTTATTTGCCCGAATTAAATACTGCAGGGCTGCTTTTAGTAACTTACTGAACTAATCGAGTTGGACGATAGTAGAAAAGGCAACACTGACAGAGCAGTATATCGATAGTTTTACTTAACAATTCGTTCGTAAAACTTTGCTTGTTTAAATTATTGATTTACTTACAAAATTAATAACTGTTTTTATAATTACATTTGTCAATTGCCATTACATCGGCTGCAGCGACATTTCCCCATAATTCCTAGCTTTCACGCAGTCTGGCAACGCCACCTGCCAACCAAATATGTGCTGCCCATTTGTGGAGACAAAAATGGCTAGAATTGAAACAAAAAGTAGCTAAAAATGGCTAAGCTAATCACTTTTTATTTCATAAAGATTTATATAAATAACATGTTATATTAGACAAATAAATGTATAAAAATGATTTTTAATATAAAAAAAATAATGGTTAAAAAGAAACTTAAAAAATGTTAAAGGACTACACAATTATGGCAACATTTTTTACTTTGTTGTCCATATATCTAACATTTTCGCACTTTAATTTATGGTTTGCTTAAATACCCGTGTTATATTTTTGTTTACTAATTTAAGCATCACACAGTTGTGAGGAAATTATTGAACGACTGGGTTAAGTTCCAATAGCTTTGTAATTTGCTCTAATAAAAAAGCCCCTGAAAAGCCAAATGGCTAGAAGTGGCTAAATAAAAACAAAAAATGGCTGAATATGTGGCTAAGCAAAAAAAGTGGCTAGCTAGAGCTAAAAGTGGATAGATCTAGCCACAAAGCGGCTAAGGTGGCAGAACTGTGGGATTAACAACAGAATTAGCAGCTAACGCTTGACATTGTTGTATAAACCAGTGGCCATCAAAGACGGAATCGGAAGGAAATAACTGATAATATTATAACTAATAATATTATTAATCTAATTAGTGCTAGCATTAGCAGCAAGTACGCAGCGCTTGCCTCAGCTGGATGCGGTGACACGGGACAAATGTGAGTAGACGAGGCGAACTCAAAACCAGTTTGCCGTGAATCTCTGACGTATTAGATTGCTTATTCAGTGATTATTCACGTGAAATACAGCCCAGAGCGCAACATGACGAACTCGGCTTCAGTGATTGCCGACCTGTGCGTCTTCCTGCTGACCTGGAACGTGGGCACCCACTCGCCCAGGAGCCAGGAGCTGACGTCGCTGCTGGCCCTCAATGGCAGCACAAACTGTCCGGAGAACAGGCTGCCGGACATCTATGTGATTGGCATGCAGGAGGTGGACACGAAGCAGGTGCTCAACATATTCCAGGACGATCCCTGGGTGCTGAAGTGGGCGGGTGCGCTGGGCGCCCACGACTATGTAAAGGTGAAGTCGCAGCAGCTGCAGGGCATTCTGATTGTCATGTTTGCCCAGCACAAGCACTTGCCGCACATCAACGACATCGAGGCGGAGGAGACGCGCACGGGTTTGGGGGGGCTCTGGGGCAACAAGGGAGCCGTCAGCATTCGGCTGAGCCTGTACGGAACGGGTGCGGTGTTTGTCTGCTCCCACCTGGCGGCGCACGATAAGGAGCTGAAGGAGCGCATCGAGGACTACCACCAGATCGTGGACAAGACCAAGTACAGCTCGCACAGATATCGGCGCATCTTTGACCACGACTTTGTGTTCTGGTTTGGAGACCTGAACTTTCGCCTGTCGGGCGATATGTCCGCTTGGGATGTGCGCACTGCTGTCGATGGAGCTCGCTATGAGGAGCTGCTGAAACTCGATCAGTTGACGTTGGTGCGTGAGTCGGGGCACGCGTTTAGTTTGCTGGAGGAACAGCGTCCGGACTTTGCGCCCACCTTCAAGTTCATCGAGGGCTCCAACGAATACGACCTGAAGCGGCGTCCGGCGTGGTGCGACCGCATCCTGCATCGCGTGCAGGCCAACAGTTATCCGGCAATTACGCTGAGCGCCAAGCAGTTGTCTTATCAGTCGCACATGCAATACTCCCTCTCCGACCATCGGCCCGTATCGGCCACGTTCAGCTACAAAATCGAAACCGAAAATATGACCTACACCTCCCAGGAGCTGCACGAGATGACGCACGGAGCGGCAAGCCCAATAATGCCCAATGTTAGTGTGCTCGCTTTTATCGCTATTGTAGCTTCCCATAGTATATGGCTTCAATTTTGATTCGCTTCTCTTTCTCGCCTTTTTTGTAGTTGTTTAACGCCCAGCTAGAAGGTTTCCAGTGATATATTGACTCTGACTCTGATTCTGAAACTGTCGCCCTCTCAAAGAGCACTCTTTAAGCAAGCAATCTCAGATAATAAATCTATGAGCAATGGAATCTCAGTATACATTAAAAAAATATATAGTTCAATAAAACACGAAATTGTTTACTGTATTTAATACTCCTGTCACATATCATAGTTAAAGTTGCGATTTATTAAAGTATTTCTGATATTTTATGCATTTTAAAGCTAAGCAGGCAGCAATTGTTAAACGTAGTCTTGTTAAAACTTAAATGTTGTTGATTAAATAAAGCAAATTTTATTTTTCTATATGATCTGCGTGTGTACTTGTTCTTGATGATTAAAATTGCAATTAATTTTAATTAATATAAGGCCAGTCGGCTGGGCATGGGAGAAGTCCCCTAGCTGATGTTATATTTTCGTTAATAGATTGTAATGTCCCTAATTGCAGTCATTGGAGTTGTAACAATTTGAAGTTGAACGAATCGAAGCACAGCTATTGAATTTCTTTACGCATTGAATTTTGCACATCCATAAAAGACTGCCATCGGCGGTGATTACGTAAGTATCTTTAAATATCAGTTAGGTCACAGTTACTGTCTCTTCTAAGTTTTATGTTTCACCATTCAATATAAAAGGCTTTAAATTTAAAACTCTTAAAAAAGCCATAGTAGATACAATTACCATTATTATTTGAATTCCATTAAAATTAACAGAATTTGCAAAACAAATTAACCCATATTTCTTATAATCTCTAACTTACTATATCTGGTAAATTTGGCTCATTCATTGTACATATACTCCAAACAAGAATTAATTATTTTATGCGAATAAATTATCACATTTATTAAGAAAATCTCTTTAATTTGTTTGAGAACGAAGAACAGCAGAAGCTGGTGACCATAACATCAAGATTTCGAACTGAAAATACCGTAACGGAACCAAAATATCATATCAAAATATCTTTTCGATATTTCCTACGGATATACATATATAACAGTTTCTAAGGAAAAGGAACCACAAAGACAATTAGTTTTATTTTGACTCTTCTATAAAAATTCATTATGTGATTAGGATTATTGTTTGACTAGGGTTTTAATTTTCCACTTGTATGAATATTTTTGATTACGATTATATGTACTGCCCTCTAATATGATAGGTTTTTATTCCGGAATAGGTTTCTATTCACTACGCAAGCTGCTCTAATCGGTTATCTATCGCAACAGGTGTCGACAACAATTTTTTAAAGACTGTTAGTAATACAATTTGAATGAAGCACAGACGAAGAGTCATTTGGGTTGATAAAACCAGTTGGTTTTCGGTGATTTTTTTTTTCAATTTTTTTTTATTTGTAGGCGCCATAGAAATATACATGGCCCTACAGGTGGCTTACTATCGTTTTGTGGGGGTTTTTCGTTCTTGCATATCACGGTTTGTGATAGACGCAGTTAGTTGTATCAATTAAACAATTGCGCTAACTGACAGATACCCAAATCTAATTTCTACACGTTTGTAAAATTGTGCAATTAGCCGTCAAATTTAATTGTGAAGTTCAGATAGAAAATACCTACTAGAAAAAGTCCCCTAGAAAATAGATATGCACTACAAACTACTAAATCAATTTGTTATATTTCTTCAACAAAGATAGCGACCCCAAAGCAAAATCAATCCCATTTTTATTTTGTAACTGTTTATAAAATATGTGTAGTGTTATATGGGGTTGTCCGGTCGGTCGATTGTCAGATCGTACGGTGCTTTACCCTCACAAGGTAAACAGACGAATATTCCGTTGTTTACTTATATGAATGTTTACCTTCTGCCAAAGTCTTAATATTTTACCAGTCTGAACGAATAAATGGTATGTGTTATTGAGTGTTCGTAGCGACCTCCGAGCTTTCCAGAAGAGAGTCCGAAAAGCTCTCGCAGCGTCAGAAATGTATCTCTGACGTATACATATATCAGATGTGCAAATATTTTTGTTTATAAACAAACTGGTTTGTGCGAAAGTAAGGAAATAATTACCAGTTGCTGCGGAAAATATCGCACATAGCAACTAATGAATGGGTCTCTACTATTATATACATACATATATAAAATGTAAATGTTTTCTTTATGTACTTTACATTGATTTTGTTGCTATTATATTTCCCACATCGGACTCCTATGAACTTCAGATAATTAAATATTTACGACCGATAAGGAAAGCTACATTCACTGATAGGTAGCTTCAAACAGATCTAAAATTTCCTAAAATATTGATAAGGTTCCATAAATGCCGTAAAAATACACCCAGTGAATCCAATCACTCATAAACGATATTGCAAGTTCCCAACACGATATTTATACTTTTATTTTTATGAAACCAAAGCCAATTGAAAATGACTTGAAAATTGTATACTTTTGCAAATCATTTCAATAAGCTAAAAATTTGGGTTATAAAAATTTATGTTAGTTTACTTTAGAATTTAAATAATTTACTTTCATACTTATATATCTTTTTTTGGGGCGTACGGAAAACGTGGCATCCAACATTTGATATGTTATCTTTTGCAGTTTTTGATTTTTGCTCCACTTAAGAGAGAGCAGCTGATTCCAATTGTCGAGGCCTTTTTGCTTAAATATTAGAGTGATTCTTCAGGTATATTATAAAATTATTTGAATAAAGCCAAAATGGGTAGTGGACTGGTCTCCGTAGGTCTCCGTACACATATGTACGTTCTGAAAATGGTTGATTTAGCTCTTTTGGCTGCTGAGATCGTGGTGTTCATATACTAGAAGGACAGATAGTACTAAATCGAATCAGCTCGTCGATCTGAACAAGAATATATGTATACTTTGTGTATAAATAAATCACTTGGACTCAAAAAAAAAACCCTTGCACAAAAAACACCGATGCCAATTGTGGCAACCGTGGTCGTAGGCCTCCCCAAACGATAACATTTTTGCTTTGGCTTCTTATCAGAAGTCTTCCCGATTACGAATCAATTCGCTATATGCTGAAAAAGCCCCGTAGACGCGCCGTCGTTATAAAAGCTAAACTTGCGAGGCCATATCGTTCATAGCACAGTTAGCACTCGTCCGAAGAGGAACGCGCACAGCCAGAGAGCGTATATTAGGCAACGTGAAAAAAGCACCGGATGATCGGGAGTCCCCCAACACACACACACACACACACACACACAGCGGAACGTCATTGAGTCAACTTTTTTTTGGCAAATATTGGATACACACATACACTCACATCCGATAAACAATTAGATGAAGCAACAAACAGCAAAAGCTACAGAGAGTAGACGCCCGTCGACGCAAATTAATGAGTATGCGAAAGTCTGACTAAAGCGGAATACGAGTTAAACGGTCGGTGATTTTTGCGTGCGATTAGCGTTGGAAAAATACACACAAAATACACACATAAATACAAATAAAATACAATAAAATAAACAACTCAGCCAAAAAAAAAAAAAAAACAATGGGCGTTAGAGTGATTGAAACGGATTCGGCCAGCGATTCGTATGACGATGAGGAATGTTCGACATGCAACGCAACGCATAGAAACAAAAACAAAGCCACGAACCCGAAGCTTGCGTCGCCCGTCGAGCCCAAGGAGGAGAGCACCATATTCGCATCCCGAGATCTGGTCGGTAACTGCAAGGAGTACCGCATCGAGAATAATTGCCGTAAACTTCGCATTATCGGCAATGGCAATCGTGTGCGCATCGTCAATAATTCCGGAAGCATACAGATAATTGGCAACTCCAACAGACTGAAGATACAGAGCAATACGGGAAATCTGAAGTACACTGGAAACGATGGTCGAATCTATCTTGGCAGCGCTTCGCAGCAGCAGCAGGTCGACTACATTGGCTGCAACGGGTTGCTCAAAGTGGTCAAATCTCTGCAACTCCAGGGCAATAAGTCCCGGAAGCAAAACTCAAAAGCAGCTCCGCCGGATAGCACGCAGACGAGCGATCGTCAAAGTGTTGAAATCCGCAATGATCTCACAATTGTTAAGGGCATTGCAGGCAAAATCGTGATCAAGAATGAGACTAACGTTAGCATTTAAGCTCAATTATCCGTCTTCCGTGCTATCTAAATCCTACCATTTCATTGATAGTCCAAAGTTTCGCCGGATAGTCCAAAGTTTAAGCTTAGTAACCTGCCTGTAAGATTATACGTGTCGTTCCTTTTGTTTTAACGTATAGCCATTACTATTAGCAAAAATAACCGACTGTCTACCATGATTATCATCAGGCATTGATAAGTATTATAAATGTTTATAACACCACCATATAATATTCCAACATAAGTAGCTAAATTATCTGTATTTATACTAGTAGAAAAATATCACACAACAAACAAATAGCTATTGTGTTTGATGTGATTTAAAAAACATTCTATGAATGTAATTATATATTAAACACGTATTAAATATAACACATTCAAAATTCAATTTCGTTTATTTTAAAATATCAACTGATGACCCTAGGGTTAAAAAAAAATCCCCCCACTTGAGTAAAGTACTCGAAGTTTCCAATTAGTGGGTAAAAAACCATATGTTTCATTTCAAAGTAAATACATATGAATCTGGTATGTACAAGGTATCACAACGACCTCATAAGAGCAGTTAAATGATTAATCAGTTTAACTTGACCTAGTTTCATAGTTGAGAAAAGTTCATCAAACAGATATAATATTTGAAGGAACGATTTCTCCGTTGTTTATATCAATCTCTCAATAATTACGCCCTAATTACGCACTTTT
>JAWNNJ010001517.1:0-25177 GCA_035045125.1 Hypselothyrea guttata
ATGAATCCAAAACAAAGATTAAATCAAGCATTGTAACTTCTGGAGTTCCTCAAGGTAGCCATCTTGGACCCTTGCTTTTTAATCTGTTTATTAACGATCTTCCTTTAGTGCTATCTAACTCTTCTATACTAATGTACGCCGACGATGTTAAGCTGTGCCTGACGTATGATGACATCACCTCGCAGTCATTATTACAAGCAGACTTGAATTCTTTTTAGACCCTTTACTTTAAAAAAGTAAAAAGGGTCTATTAGTTTAGTGCAAAGAGGAAATGTGTGTAACACCCAGAAGGAGGCGTGGCAGACCCCATATAGTATATATATTCTTGATCAGGACGACAAGACGAGTCGATATAGTCATGTTCGTCTGTCCGTCTGTCCGTCTGTCCGTCTGTCTGTCTGTCTGTCTGTCTGTCCGTCTGTATGAACACCTAGATCTCAGCAAATATAAGGGCTAGAGACACCATATTCACCTTTGACTGTGTTTGTAAATGCATAAAGTTAAAGTAAAGGGTCTCCTACTGTCGGTTACGTCCGACTGTAGCCTCCGTCCCACTGATCTGCCCCGTCCATATATTTTATCTTGGTGTAAGACCAATCAGCTTTACTTAAACTGCTCGAAGTGCAAGGTGATGTCATTTTCCAGGGGCCAGGCTAAACATTTTAATTACATGATCGACAGGACGACTCTTTCCAGAATTGAGGAAGTAAATGATTTAGGTTTACTCCTCGATCGTAAACAAAAATTTGATAAACATGTCACGCTTACAATCAGTAAGGCTCTTCGGGTCCTTGGATTCATCAAACGGTGGTCCAAGGAATTTGATGACCCCTACACCACTAAACTACTCTATACTTCTCTTGTACGGCCTATTCTGGAATACGGATCTTGTGTTTGGTCGCCACAATATTCTGTACATCAGGATAGAATTGAATCTGTACAAAAGAAATTTCTTCTCTTCGCTCTCCGTGGACTTAACTGGGTTTCGGGTATTGATTTACCTCCCTATAGTAGTAGACTTCTGCGTGGTGAAATTGATTCACCCACTTTATTGGGCCGAATTAGTTTATCCATACCGCAGCGTCCAACCCGATATTTTACTCCATTGGCTTTAAACTTTTGTAGTACTAACTTTTCTCTGCATGAACCTTTCCGATTACTCTGTACTGATTATAATCGTCTCTATCAAGTATTTGATTCGGAATCTCACATTTCCACTATTAAATCTTCTATTTTAAATTTTCTAATACAACGTAATTAGTACCACAGTCTAATCACTTAACCACTAATTCCGGCCTGATAGGGTTTTTCTGGGTTTTCCCTCATCCTTGCAGCAAATGCTGGGCCTATTTTATTTCATTTTATTTTCTTTTATTTTCATCCCCAGATCTACTTATTAATTTTTAAACAATTTTTACCATGTAACTTTTTTTGTAACTTTTACACTGTCGACTGTATTTAGTTGACATTAAATAAATAAATAAATTCTATTCAGCGAATTCGGGATATCATTCACTTGAGTCAGTGATAAGCCGAACAGACCCTCAACAAAGTCATGAGAGATCGTCGGTGTCAAACCATTTGAGTCAGGAGAAGATAGCCAAGAAATCCCAGCAATATTAAAATCACCAAGAACGATAAAGAGATCATGATCCGTAAGAGAGGGTGTAATTGTCCTAATAGCAGAAAGGTGATTTAGGTAAACAGAAATATCAGAAGGATGAGGAATATACGAAGAAGTTACATAAAGATTAAGACCACTAAATAGATCTTGACAGCAACAAATTTGATGTCAAACGTGCAACATTGAATTTGCACTGCCGAGAGACTAGCATCAATAGAAATAAGTACTCCACCACCACGACGAGACATGCGAATACGCCTAAATATAGTAACGTTTGCAGAGAGGATTTTAGAATTTAAAATATCCGGTCTTAACCAAGTTGCGGTAAAAACGATTTTTTTAAATTGAAAGGAGAGACTATTTAAATAAAGAGTAGAAAGCTTGCTACATAGACCTCTTACGTTTTGATAGCCAAGAAGGATAGAAGATTTTAGTTTTTTGAACTATCAACAACGATTTGAAGTGTTGGGTTAGGTAAATTAACAGTGGAAAGCTTAGTAGACGGATTTTTATACTCTGTGCCCATTTGAAAAATGAGAAAAACAGGGTTAATAACTTTGTCAGAATGTATGTAACAGGCAGAAGGAGGCTTGGCAGATCCCACAAAGTATATATATTCTTGATCAGGGTGACGAGCTGAGTCGATATAGCCATGTTTGTCTGTCTGTCCGTTTGTATGAACGCGTCGATTTCGGAAACTGCAAAAGCTAGAGATGCCGTTGCTATCGGTAGTTGTATTGAACGCAGATCACGTTTATTTTTAAATCGTTGATGCCACGCCCCCTTTACGCCCAAAAATTTATAAAATCCACATAACCTCGATTTTCTAACAGAAAAAGTTGAATAACAAGCGTAATATTGAACATAGAATGTTGTTATTCGGAATATATACTCTCTACTATTAAATTTAACTAAAACTTTAACATGATTGTTTTATATATTGGGCCTTGTTGAGTTTTTCCTTATTATTGTTTTTGTTTCCCTCTTGAACTTAAAAGCTTAAAAACAAGCGTAATATTGAGCGTAGAATGTTGTTATTGTTGAATATATACACTCTTATATTATATTCAACTATCCTAAAAAGCGCATTAAAATCGGGCTATAAACAAAGGAGATATAAGTTTCCTAATATTGCATGCATTTCAAGCGCATCCGCTATACGTGTGGGAATAGTGTGCGGGAGGGAAGGCAATACCAAGCATGGCACTTGCACTGTGCGTATGTGTGAACATATAAAGTTAAATAGCAAGCGTAATATTGAACATAGCGTATTGTTATTTGAAACTTTTCTATTATATTTAACTATCTTCAAAAGTGAATTGAAATCAGTTAATAAACACAAAATATAAATAAATTAAATTATATTTAAAATTTTTAAATCATATACTGTAGTTGCGAACGCAAGCTGTGGCACAGGGTATAAGACAGTCGGTCCCGTCCGACTGATCTGCCCCGTCCAAATTTGTTCTTATTATTTTCTTATTATTTATGTACATACATACAAACACAATCAGAGGCACGCACCCTAAGCTACCAGCGTATGCAAGGCACACCAAGCATTTAGCTACACACAGATAGATTAAAATATATATGTATATATATCCTTTGTGGGATCTACTTCATGCATTTCTACAAAGTTATTAAACCAGTTTTTGATATGGAAACGTAGTTACTTATATCCATATACTACATATATGGAATCGAAGTTAAGCAAACTTTTATTGAAGCCTGATTTCTTCTATGTATTTTAGCTCGTTTGTTATGAATATTTCTTACACTTACGCCTGATTAACTTGCCCATTTCAGATGTGCTTAATTCGAGTCTAACCTGCAGCGAATCGAAGCAATTTCCCGGCGGAAGTCTGGGCCGGAGTGGAGATTGTGGCTTCCAACCGGATCTGCTGCCTGCCAAAGGCGAAAGGAGCTGCCACAGTCTAGTGAAATCGGCATCCAACAGAGAAGCAGCTGGATCTGGATGTGGGTCTGGATGTGGGTCTGGGTCGGATCAGGGGTCTTCATCTGTGCCCGTGTCTCAGTTGCGATTGTCGCGCAGCAAATACAATATACGAGTGCAGGAATATTTACAAAGCAAATACGGAAATGTGCCAGCTTCAGTCAATAACAACAATAACAAGAAGCCGAAAGGGAGCCAAGAATTATTGACGCCGATGCCAACGACAACAACGACAACGACAATTCCAACTGCCATATGCAGCTATCAGAAACAGGAGGCTCCCAGTTTGCTTGCCTCCTCGCAATCGGTCATGCTGCCCCAGCCCCTCCCTGTCGCCGGCAAGTGTGGGGGGGAGCAGCGACATTGCAAATCGCTGGTATTACCCACCGCCGACAGCTACATAACCTCGAAGAACCGACAACCGACAACGCCTCCACCTCCGCCGCCCTAAGCCCCTAACCCCCTACAGCACAACCCACAAGCCATCTGGCACTCGTCCGTGCATGGACTTGTGCCTTGCCTTCTGCTCTCCCCATCTAATTGTGCAGGTTGTGCCAAGCAATCCAACCGAACCGAACCGCACCGAACCGAACCGGAGGCATCTGTCTTCCTAATGGTTGCCCACTCAAATGAATGGCACCTCAAGAGCGGACCCTTTAAAATGTACAGTTAATCATGTATTGACACAGTCAAACACAATTTGTTGCAAAGACTATTTTAATCTACATTAAGTGTACTCTTATATGTGACGCATACCCATATTATACACTCAGAGAAACAATCAATCCAGAAACTTAATAGTCGTGTTATCCAGCATTAAGTTGGTCTGATTAGGAACTTACCTAATTCAAATAATCCTTGTGTTATCCAGAATTTCTTGGTTCAATCTTATTTTTTATTTTTTTCATTTATCTTGATTCTAAATTCTCTAAAATCTGCATTCAATCAAGATTTATTTGTCGTGTTATCCAGAGTTTACTTTAGTTGAGTTGGAACTTACTTTCAATTCAAGTAAACCGCGTGTAATCCAATTCTTGGTTTAATTTAGATATATCCTGATATTTTATAATTCAAATAATTCAAAGTTCAAAAGTGCTTTTTACATTCAAAAATTTCAGTTTTACTTGATTTTTTTAAATCAATCCAATGCTTCTCAATTATCTTAGTTTTTAATCAAGTAAGAAACGTACTAGAATTTTCCAAAAAGTTTCAGGCTGAATTTTTCTGAGTGTTCCCATTATATACAAACTGAAAACTTTAGTTATTAGCTTATAGACAATACCTTTAAGGTACATCATCTTATATCTTCCCATACATAATGTACATACGTATATACACATGGCTCCATTTAATGGTAATAAACAATAGTTGATTCATCAATTGAGTTGGTTTTTCCTTCATTCGTGAAATCTGCTACTAAAAGGGCTTAGCACTCAATGAAATAATATTATTATATAAGATCGTAGTTCATTTAATCATTCTTTGTCTTCAAACTCTGCAACAAAACAAGATTATTTTAATTTTGTAAAACGAATAATTTATTATTTTTCTCACTGTAGATGTAGTTCTGTTATTTAATTTTTCTATGCACAGATTTTCAATTCAGCAGAGTAAGCTTTTAACAGACTTTTTATAGTTCTGTTGCAAGACAAGAAGATCATATTGTAATTTGTGGGGTCTGCCACGCCTCCATCTGCCTAAAAATATATTATCATAAATAGCGCCTTAGAACATAATTTAAGTAAAAGGTCAAATGTTAATTAACATTTGAACTTTTGATTTCAAAAAATTAACGGCTGGTCAAGCAGTTGAACTGTTACAATATTTACATATGTGGCAACCTTGTCGATTTTGAAGCATATACAGAGCGCCAAAAGCAGAATTTGTTTTTAATTGTTTTATGGAAGCAAACATCAAATAAACGAACACTAATATTATATATTTTTACTTTATGAATAAGTAGCTATTAGAATAATAATAATTATACTTCAAATGGCAATCAAATAAGTACATATCGTATGACGCTCATTTATCGACAGCACAACAATCGATAGCTCCCGACTCTTGCGTGAAATATCGATGTGCGTATTTAACAGATGGCGCTAGTAAACAACTGCGCGCTCTACAGCTGTTGTTGGAACTAGACCCCACGTACAGTGGTGGCAAAAATAGCTAAAAAAAAAATAAAAAATAGATCTTAAATAAAAAATTAATAATAAATAATATAAAATTAAAACGAAATAGCAAAAAATATATAATCAAAAGAAAATCATAAAATACAAAATATATGTATATTTTCCAATAGGCTTCACAACTCTACATATTAATATTGATTATATTATATTATATATGTATATTAATCTTGAGATATTTTATAATTTAGTTTTGGCTGTATCTGGCAACATTAAGCATAAATGTGTCCTATTGAAAAGTTCACTGAACTACAATCAGCACTTTAGCCAATCGGTTTTTGCAAGTCAAATCTGGCTGGTTTTAAAAGGCATTTTTAATAGACAATTTTTACTAGACGACTTTTATCAAAAATTATTCAGCTTTTTGTCATATATTTTTCGAATTTCACAAAATGCATACTAAAATAATGTAGAATTATAGGCCTGCTGTAATTATTTTGTTTGATAATTGCCCCAAACACCAACTTAGCTAGTTTCTAGCTTATTTTGCAAATTTCTGCTTAGCTTTTTTTTGTGCTAACAACACTGGTTCTTCAGCTGAATTCAGCAGAGGAACGGTTCAATTGAACTGAGTGTGAACTGAACGACACAACTCTACTGTGTAGTCGTAGTTCTCGGGTCGCCAAGACGCATGCAATTTGTTTTTATACTCTTTTTGCAAGTAACATCTGGCTTGGTGCTACTCCTTATTGTTATTTATTATATAATCGAGTCGATAGCCGGCGCCAGACGGACACCAACAGGACGTGCTAACAACAACAATCGAACAATCGAAAGAGGAGCTCAGTTTACCCCAACCCCCGTTGCACCCGCCGCTGACTCAGAAGACGAGACAATAAAACAGTTGAGAATCAAGCTAAAGACGCTAAAAAACGAAGTTTCCGCCACTTCAAGAGCGATGCAAACCAACGACGACGCAAAGTTTATTAAAAAGTGAGTGTTATTGTTGTGTGCATGTGTGCGTGTGTGTATGTGTGTGTGTGTGTATAGAATAAAAACTACTATTCACAAACATTCATGCGTACATGAGTGCGTATGTATGTACGTAGCTGTGTATGTGTGCTATGTGCGTATGTCTGTACGTCAGAGACCAAAAAAATAAAAAATAAAAAAAAAACAAAATTGAAACTCACTCACCTTGTTGACGGGCCAACAATTGGCGCTGGCACAGTTGTGTTTTTATTGATTTTTCCACTTGCCGCAGCCTTTGGTTACCAATACACACACACACACACACACACAACATAAGTATGCACGTGTGTGTGCATTGCTTATGCAAATGTATGTAACTGGCATAAATGTAAATAATTCTTAAACCACAGGATCCAAGTCCCCCTTTCCCTCTCCCTCACCCTTACCCTCTGCCTATGTCTATTCGATAAAATGATAAAATACACTTCCTAGCAAACAAAGCCGAACGGCCAAAATCAGGGCAAGTGGAAGAGCGACTAGTATATACCCTGTAATAATTGCAAATAATTCTTAAACAGTATCCCACCCTCCCTATCCCTCTCCTGTCTACATCTATTCGAATAAATACCCCTAAGAAATGCATGCTAAAATGCTAAGGCAGACTAAAACTAGGACAAGTGGAATACGGCTATGCTATACCCTGTAATAAATGCAAATAATCCCAAACAACAGGATCCAACCGTTTTGCATACATATTTTTCGCCACAATATGTTTATAATTCATTCAATAATAATTCATTCAATGGTAAGACTTTATCAGATAAGCTAATATTTGATGCATCATAGCTTTCTTATTGGACCGATTTTGATAGAATTACAGAATAGGTAACTATTCGTGATCTACCAACCACTGAACACAGAACTTACGTAGTTAGATTTGTATCTGCTCAATCGATGCATTTATGCAAGAATTTATCAATTCTACCAACCACTGAAAACAGAATTTATGTTAATAGTAGATAGATGCATTTATGCGCATTATTGAGTTAGGCAAATATTAAATTATGGAATTACAAACACAGCAAATCTGAAGTGTTGTATTGGTTGAATTTATTGATCTTGTTGTGTGTTTTAATCACGATGGGTTCACTTATTTTAAAACCCATTGTTGCTTTGTTCGACGCTGTGTGATTCATCAGAGCTAACAGCTAATGCACATTTGTTTTGAATCCATTTGAATTCGCAGACGATGGAAAGGCGGCTGCATTGAGCCACATCCCACGGACAAGGCGCTGATTGTCAACTACCAGCTGGAGGCAACAGTTTTCGGAGAGCCCAATAACCCCATGATTGAGGAAAAGAAGGTAACCTCGACTGGTGCATCATTGGATCTATTCACTTACATCTATTATATCCACACAGAATTGCCAAAAGATCATAAGATTGCGTTCGCTCAATGCCAAGACAGATCCAGCGGCCTTGGCTCGCGAGGTGGTGGAGAAATGCGACCTTATACACAAGTCGCAGCTGAACGATGTGGAGCAGATAATATTCTATCTGAAGAATCGCAAGGATAACACCAGTAGTGGTAAGCTGTGCAGTAAGACTTTCAAGGCAGTATCAATAGTATCCGATAGTTAAAAGGGTCTATTAGGTTAGTGCAATGTGGAAATGTGTGTAACACCCAGAATGAGGCGTGGCAGACCCCACAAAGTATATATATTCTTGATCAGGACGACAAGCCGAGTCAATATAGCCATGGCCGTCTGTCCGTCTGTATGAACACCTAGATCTCAGCCACTTTAAGAGCTAGAGACACCATATTCGGGATTTAGATTCTCCTAATCAGTAAGCAGATCAAGTTTTTTTCAGATTTTGAATACCTCCCTTTCCCCCGCAAATCGTAAAAAGCTTCTATCGTCACATTTTTAAAGCTATATGATTTGTAATATGGTTTGTAACTAGCTTCTGGCATTCACTATCGACGCTGTGAATTTCCTTTTGATCGAAATAGAATCAGCGAAGATATGCGACAGACAATTTGGAGTGCCTTGCATACGCGCTTAGCTTAGTGTGTGTAATTTTGATTGTGTTTGTAAGTACATCTACTAATGTCGATTACATCTGACTGTAGCCTTCCGTCCGACTGATTTTAGTTTTAAGCATATTGGGTATTGAAAAAATCGTAATACCCATCGAGCCAATTTGTTCTTTTTCCCCGTAGATGTTGCCGACAACACGCACACAAACAGCCGAAGGTCGGCGGCAATGCAACACTCCCACACACGCTCCTCGGCAAGATCTCACACCGGCGCCTCCGCCATGTCGGGCAGCAGCATGAGCATGTCCTCTGGCGGCTCCTCGGCCCTGTCCACGCCCAATGCGGACGTCTCCATCAACAACATAGACGAGTACGTCGAGCTGCTGTACGAGGAGCTGGCGGAAAGGGTGCGAGGCTCTGCCATGATACTCCAAATGGCGCGCAATGCCGACAACCTGGAGGAGCTGGAAAAGAATGGTAACTAGCTGAAGCTGAGGCTGGAGCTGTGAGGGGCAAATTATGAGACTTTTGTGTATTTTTCAGAGGCCTGCCTGAGCGCCTTGTCGCGGGTACTGCGCGAGGATTGGCGCAAGAGCTTGGATCTGTCCACGAACATTATTTATATATTCTTCTGCTTCTCCACGTACACGAAGTTCCATCCGCTCATTGTGCAGTACAAGATCGGATCGCTGTGCATGGACGTCATCGACTACGAGCTGCGACGGTACGAGACCATGCGCAATGAGCTGGACGTGCGCAGACAGCCCAAGGGATCGGCTCCGCTCTCAGCGAAGACCAGCAAGGAAAAGCTGAATCGCAGCACAGACGATTTTCTCGACATTATGAGCGAGGAGAAGCCCAAAGAGGTGCGTCAACAGTTCAGCATCCTTGTTTAACAATAAGTTTCTGAGAGTGCATAAATTTGTATTAAAAACAAATTAAATTTCTCTAGATGGAGCCGCCACGTCGCCGCATACCGGAGCTGAAGCAGCGCCCAAAGTCGGGCAACTGGAGCAGCTTTCATGGGACCATGTCCTCGTCGCTTATCAAGAGTCAGATACTAAACAGCAGCTATCACGAGGCTTTATCCGCCGGCGCAAATGCGAATTCGAATGGCATCGCGTTGGAGAGCGCGTATCCGGTGGAAATGAAGGCGCAGAGCAACGAGTCATTGGATCAGAATGATCCGAAAGTGAAGAAGGAGGAGATCGATCGTCTCAACAAGCAGCTGAAGATCTTTGCCAAGAAACAGGAGCAGCTGCTGCGCGTTGCCTTCTATCTGCTGCTGAACATGGCCGAGAACGTGAAGCTGGAGGAGAAAATGCGACGCAAGAATATTGTCAAGATGCTAGTCACAGCGCTGGACAGGCAGAATATTGATCTGCTGATGCTGGTCAGCACGTTCCTCAAGAAGCTCTCGATTGTCGGCGACAACAAGGACGAGATGTGCGCCCTGAACATTGTGTCCAAGCTGCCCCGACTGTTCCAAAACGGACACACGGATCTGGTGCAAGTTACGCTGAAGCTAGTCTTTAATCTGTCCTTTGATGCTGCGCTGCGCCGCAAAATGGTCCAAGCCGGCTACCTGAACATGCTGGTCATGTTCATCAACGACGAGAAGCATCACGGCATCGCTGTCAAGATACTCTACCACATGAGCCTCGACGACAAGGTCAAATCGATGTTCACGCACACGGAGTGCGTGCAGATGGCCACCGATGCCATCATACTGAACCTGAACGTAAAGGTCGACCTGGATCTCATTGCGCTGTGCATTAATCTGTCGCTGAATCGTCGTAATGCCCAGATCATGGTTGAGGGACAGCGACTGCACAGCCTCATGGATCGTGCCTTTAAGTATCAGGATGCGCTCTTGATGAAGCTCTTGCGCAACATTTCGCAGCACGAGTCACTTCAGCTGCTCTACATCGATTACGTTGGCGATCTCGCACGCATTTTGACCATCTGTGACGATGAGTCGTTTATTGTGGAGTGCCTGGGCATATTGGGCAATCTGGCATTGACCGACCTGGATTATTCGCAAATTCTGCAAAACTTTCAGCTAATCCCATGGATCAGACAGCTGCTTGTGCCCTGCACCCGACTGGACGATCTTGTGCTCGACACCATCGTCTACCTGGGCACCTGTGCCTGCGACGAGCTCTGCGCCCTGCTGTTCTGTCGGGCCAAGGTGGTGCTCTCGTTGATCGAGCTGCTGAAAGCCAAGCAGGAGGATGACGAGATTGTCCTACAGATTATCTACGTATTTCAGCAGATACTGCGCCATGAGAGCACGCGAGAGTACATGATCAAGGAGACGGAATCGCCGGCCTATCTAATCGATCTCATGCACGACAAGAACGAGGAAATCCGACAAGTTTGCGACTATTGCCTGGACATAATCGCCATCAGTGACAGCGAATGGGCCAAACGTATTAAGGTGTGTATTACTATTACAGTCATTGACCTTTAAAGCCTTAATCCAACAAAAATAAATAAAAACGCGAACTTTTGGTCTGACTGGCTTGCCTCCTAAACGTTGCATTTAAATTTAAATTGTTAAAGTAACTTTTGAAATAATACATTCAACAGTTTTTTATAACTATGTATTAGAATTTCTATTAGAACCACATGCAACTTACAAGTAGTGAGACACATCTTTAGAACGTATCGTTCCCCATACAGAACTCCAACCGTTTTAATTTTGGACTAATACTTTGGATGTTAAAGCAAAAAATCAGAAGGATTTCTTAATTTGTTCCTCAACAAATTTTGTTGCATACCCCAGGGCGAACAATTTGCTTTCAATTCTTAAGTTGACCAACATTTGCTTTCTATTCGAAAACGATTACTAAGTTCGCATTTTCACTCCAAATTTCGTGATAAGTGTTAAAAATAGATAAAGCATTGATATTGCAATCGCATAATACTCGCCCTTGTAGAGCAGTGTAATCAATAATTGTCTTAATCTACAGCTGGAGAAGTTCCGTAATCACAACTCCCAATGGCTCTGCATGGTGGAGTCGCAACAGGATCGCGATAACGAGCAGGACTACTTGGACAATAACGATGAGGACAATGATCTCGACACGTATTTACGATCTGAGTACTTGGACAATTGCGATCTCTACAACAGCGCCAACATAAACGAGCACGATGTGGACACCAATAGCAACAACAGCAACAATCCAGGCAGTCCAGCCATGTCCACATATGGCCGGCCTGTTAGCACGTAAGTTGATTGCACTCTCGATCGGATGAAATCGTAATATTCAATACTCTTTTTGATCTATATAGCTATCGCCGCAGTCAGGATCTTGATGAACTATACAATATGACCTCAAGCTCCAAGTCGCAGGGCTCCAGTCAAGGTGGCAACGACAGCAATTATATGTTCAGATCGAACAAATCTCTGGACGCCGAGGGCTTGCATGAAGAGCTCGCATAGATGGAAACCTCTCTAGCTATATATTGAACGACTTCAGCCGAACCGAGTTTCGTACATTAGCTTCTAGTTTTTTAGCGTTTTTTTGGGCATAGGCAGACATTATACCCAAAGCAGTGTACTAGCATATATATATATATGTATTATCTATTTTCACGCTTATTAGTCAAAGATGTTGAATACGTTTAGCGGCGGGGCGAAATTAAACTCATGATATTCGCAAATACCCTTACATTAATCCCAAAATGTCCGTTAGCATTGGTATAAAGTAATAATTGGCTGCTTAACAGTAGTTTGTTCATTGCTCCGCTTGGATTACAAAAGGAAAGATGTTACGGCCACCCTTGGGATAATCCTTGAACTCCTTGCGATATGAGCGCTGCTTGGTCAGTCGTCATCCAATCGTCATCTGGTAGGCGCCAGCAAAGGCGAACAAATAGGTCGGAGAGCAAATGAGATCCAGGCGCCAATCTCATAGGTATAGTTGGGGCAAGAGACGAAATTGAAGAGCAAAGTCGGAAACCGGGCCAAGTGATTGGCAAAGTTGGCCAATTTGCAATTGCCAAGTGCAGCCATTTATTTATATTTGTATTTATTTATATGCCTTGTATTATTTTGTAACTGTTGATTTAGTTAGTTTGTGTTAGTGCAATCATTTTACCCAAAGTATTATGTTTTGATGCCCTTGCAGCGGGTATGCTGAGGTGATATAGCCATACTATATGGTGCTCTAGTGTCGGTTAATTAGAAGCCAATTAAGTCCAATTATGATAGGAACACTCTGCAAGGGTATCGCTGTACTTGGTTCCCTATGTTTATTTATTTTATTTTTACACCCAGCTACTTATACTCAAATAAACGAACCTCTCGAATTCTAATTGTAAACTGCTAACGAACAAATGTGTATGTAAACGCAATGCCCCGCACAACAAATATAAAGACACTACAAATGTTTTACTCGTCCGTGGTTTTATTACAAATTGATTCTATCATTCAATGTTCACATATCTCATACCATATCGCTCGTTTACCAGAAGAGTGTCATAACTCAAAAAAGTGCGTTTCGAGATAAACGCGTTTATAGTTTTCAAGCGCCGTGTATCTCCATACAAGGTGGAGAGACATATTCTCTTCTCACGCTGTGTGTATTGAAGATAGAATAATGAAATTTTGACATAAGATAGATTAATATCCAACGAACATTACTGCATCATTAACTCAAAAATCGCGTTTTTTGAGTTATGACACTCTTCTGGTAAACAGGCGATATGGTTATGGGCATATGGGTGTTTCCATAGCGGCGAATGCGACATTCGTACGCCTTCAAAGTGAAACAAAAAACATGCCAACAAATTATTTTATTTTATCAACACTTGAAGATTGTTGATTTTGACTAGCACCATAGAGTAGCTCTATGGATTAGCACTATGGTTTTACTTTTTTATGTTTTTAAATTTTACAATTGTAAAGCGACGTATAATTTGATAACTGAATATGGGAAATTCGGGCTCGACGTCGAGCAATGGGAGATTTTTAATGGAACAATTTATGGCAGTGGTCAGATAGTACTATTTCGAATAGTGCCAACTATTCTCATCAGTGACCTTAGAAACGAAAAATGTCAAACTTGTCTGTATATGTGAGTAAGTCGTAAGTCGGGTTCGAACCTTGAACCTGTGGTTAGTGAGGCGAATGCCTTAACCAGAACGCCAGTCCTGTCCGAGCCCAGCCGCCGCTTAACTGCATTCATCAAGAGATCTTCATCTGACTATTTCTAAGACTAGCTGTTAACCCCCAAGCTTTTTACCGTCTCCATCTATTGCTCATTTTTGGTGCTTTCATTTTAAACTCAACGGTTTAATCTTTATGAAGGCGGGTTTTAACTAGAGGAAATCTAGAATAAATCGGCGTGCTGACCACTGCCATAAATTTTTCCATTAAAAATCTCCCATTGCTCGACGTCGAGCCCGAATTTCCCATATTCAGTTACAATGGTTTTACTCTATCCAAACTATCGATAAAAAACCAGAATGGGCGGAGCAGATCAGTCGGACGGGCCCGACTGTCTTATACCCTGAGCCAAAGCTCGCGCTGCGCGCTCGCGTATACAGTATAAAATATTTTAAATATTATTTTTTAAAACTATCACACGGAGCGTAGCAGCAATTCTTCTTCTTCCATTTTGTGTATGCCATGCTTTACAGGCTGCGCTGCTAAAGGGCGAGCGGCGTAACGCCTGTAATATTGTTTTGTTTCATATCTCTTGTGTTTATTGGCCGATTTTAATGCGCTTTTCAGGATAGGTAACTACCATACATAAGAGTATATATTCAGAGTTTCAACGTTCTATGTTCAATATTACGCTTGTTATTCGGTTTTTATTGATTAAGGCGTAAAGGGGGCGTGGCATCAAAAATTTGAAGAAAGCCTCGTCTGTGTCTGATGTAGACCTATCAACTACTGAAGAGAGAATTCATGTAAATATCTCAGTGTCTTTTAAATTGGCGAATGTATTTTATTTCATTCATTGTGGGCGGCAGGGGCGTGGCATTCAAGATTTGAAATAAACTTGATCTGCGTATGGTATACACCTTTCAAATGAGACCAAAACGGCTTCTCTAGCATTTGTAGTTTAGGATATCTCAGCGTTCATACAGACAGACAGACAGACGGACAGACAGACAGACAGACGGACATCGCTAAATCGACTCAGCTCATCTTCCTGATCAAGAATATATATACTTTGTGGGGTCTGCCATGCCTCCTTCTGCCTGTTACATACATTCGCACAAAGTTATTAACCCTGTTTTTCCCATTTTTCAAATGGGCACAGGGTATAAAAACATCAGCAGAGTCTGCGGCCATGCAATAGTCCACTTACCTTGCTAGGCAGTTAGATAATCGGACGACGCCATGGACGCTACTTCACGCGCAATCCAATCTATAGCCTGACAAGCTCCGCCAAGCGATCCCGAGTCGATGTTCCAGCAGATCAAAACACTAACAGAGCAGAACGCGACATTGATAGCCGCCCTAGAAGCCTGGGCAAACCTCCAAGACCAACCCTAGCAAGAACCCTCCATACACAACCAATAGGGGTTAATGAGGCACAGCGTTACAAAGATCTGTATGAGGAGCTACGTGCGTAGAACGAGCTTCGGGAAAAACGAGAACTGAAGAATGCCAAACACCGCCTACCCAGCACGGACGAAGCAGTAGCCTATCTACAAACAGTATCTCACTAAACGGAAAAAGGTCAGCTGCTTGATGGAACGAGCCATATTATTCGGTGCTATGGCCGTTCACATGGCCACCCTAAAGCCGGTCGCCAAATGGGACGCGCACCAAGTGATGCGCTACAAAGACAGCCTCAAGATAGAATGTATCCTGTGGATTTTGAAACTTTTCATCCAGGCAATGGTCGCCAGTTATGTTATCCCTCTATTCTGGTAGAATATTATGACGCCAATGTGCGCAACTTTCCCGATGACGATCAACTCTATAAAGTGGGTGCAACAATTTTATATACTCTTCAATACATGTATCTAGTCTCGAAAGTCGAGTGCTTTAATCAAAGTATTGTCAATTAATTAACAGACTATAAATGCACATTGGAATTGCTATCTATGTAATTATGTACAATATACATATGTATATGTATGTACTATATTGTAATCACATTTGTTAAATCATACAAATCACTAGATAAACGATTTCCACGAGCACACAAATGTGCGCTAACATTCAAATGACGAACCACTTCATTCAAATGACGAACCAAAACAACAAAAATACCAACGTCATTTGGATGAGCGTCATCTTGAATGACAAAAAATGAGCTCACATTTTGGGCCCGTGGAAATCGGCTGTTACTTTGGCTAGAACTATTGGTTTCTCTATTTAACAGTTAACATTTATTTGCAAGCAACTAACAATTGGGCTAAAATCGACGTTGGCTCTTCGCCTCTCAGAGCAGTGATGAGGTAAATATTTGCTTGAGAATCTGCGGTAGTTTGGTCAGGTCCATGCAGACGTAGCTCTGCCCGGGCGCCATTTGCGTTATGATTCTGAAATTGTGGCATTATGTTGAATAGATCTTTTGAGCCTATGCTTATGTGGAACTTACTCATCGGCTTCTTCGGCCAAGCTGCCTATGAAGATGGCATAGCCTTTGACCTTTGGCTCGCCGCGCTTCAGTGCCAACGCCAGATCCTTGGGTGCAATGCCATACCGGGCAAGATTTGCATCGCTGAGCACCACCACAATGCCATTATCGTAGTCCTCCTCGGCACCGAGCGTAGAGCAAGCTTCCCGAGCGGCCTTAACCGTGCTGTCGCCGGACCAACAGAACTGCGAGTGGGCGTGCATCATGCGTATGGCCTCGAAGCGCTCCTTGTCGTTTTTGGGAGCACCGCCCACATTCACAAAGGGTAGCTCCCATCCCTCGCCGCTGTGGCCCACAATGTCGTACGCGATCTTCTTCTCATAGCCCTCGAAGGCTTCCATGACCATCACCACGGCCTCCAATTCCCGATCCAGCCGTCCATCGTAGCCATTAAATCTAGGGTAATCATTGTGATAGTCAGCGAGTACAACGTTTGTAATAATCGGTCTCTGACACGAATCACGAGTTCACGAAGACCACTCAACCATCGTTTTGGTTCGGGTTGGTCTTCGCTCGACCTGCGACGGATCGTTCTCCCTATTTTTTGAAAGATATATGAAGCGTCGAGGGACCAGCATGGATTTGACAAGATTATATAAAAACCATACAGAGTCTAACAACCGTATTCTACAATTGGGGCGAATCTTAGACCAGGCTCACACCTCAATTATTTGTACATTTTCTCAATTCTATTAAAGCATTATTAGATATTGAAAATTTCCTTGCTTGAGACCAATTGCTTGGAAAAAATTCGGTTGGCGGTCTGTTGAGCTTGTGTGTATCGTTTTAAATAAGTGCCCCATATCTTTCTTCCCTAGCTACGATTATGCTCTTTTTCGAGCACTCGGAAACGGAAATCGGACATCGAGAGCACAAGCGAAACGAAAAAGTAGTGGTTAGTCAGATCGCAAGCGAGTTTTTGTTAGGCATTTACTTTAAAAAGGTAAAAAGGGTCTAGTAAGTTAGTGCAAAAAGAAATTGTGTGTAACACTCAAAAGGAGGCGTGGCAGACACCACCAAGTATATACATATTCTTGATCCGGACGACGAGTTGAGTCGATATAGCCATCTGTCTGTCTGTCCGTCCATATGAACACCTAGATCCCAGCAACTATAAGAGCTACAGCATATTCGGTATTTAGGTTTTCCTAATCAGTAGAGTTTATCTCGAGATTGAACGTTCTATGCGAGCTGAGCCGATAAGCATAACGCTTACCTGTACATGGAGCCAGAGACGTCCACGACGAGCTTGAGCCGATTGGGCTTCTCCTGCAGATGGTCGGCCCAGGGATTCGCCTCGGCACGACGTCTGTAAATGTTCTTCTCACCAGTGATGCCCTCGATGAGTCGGGTGTCGTCCAAATCGCCATGGGTCTGGTACTTTTGCCATTGGCGCTCCTTGCTCTTGGTCTGCATGGCCTCCAGTATGGCCTTGAGCTGCTGCACCTGCTTCCGATTGGGCTCACTGAACTGGGCGTAGAGCTTATGATCATGGGCGGACATTTTGATCTCCTGAAGTTTCTGCTCGAACGCCTTGCGATTCATTTCGCGTGCCGCCTGCTTGATCTCCTCCGGCACATCGGCTTTCTCCTCGTCACTCAACTGATGCACCTGATGACCCTTGTCCAGTCGGAAGGGTCCGCCTTTGCCACCCAAACCGGCGGTATCGCGTCCTCCGCTGCCGCCCGCCCATGTGTTGCCGCCGACGTGAGGCTCGTTCTTGGGATCCAGTTTACCAAATTTGGGACCCGACACGCCCAGGCCGCTGTCCCGTTTAATGCTCATTTCCAGCTTCTTCTTCTGGCGCAGAGGGACCAGCTCGTCCCTGGCATAGGCCTCAATGGGCAAGCCATGTTTGCTGAGCACCTCCGTCACCTGCTGCAACGCCTCCGGCTGGTAGCGATCAAAGTCCAGCACATTGCCCACCAGCTCGGACATGTTCTCATCCGGATATCGCTCCAGATGCTTCACAATGTTGACCACCTCTCGCGTGGAGTAGGGATAGTTCAGGAGACCCTCGTCCGCCAGGCTACGCAGCTCTCCAAATGCGTTCACCAGCATTCGCAGCGTCTGCTTGGGCACATTGGGTCCGTACCGCTGCAGCAGATAGATCTCCGAGTCCGGCGTCGGATTGTCGATGACATGGCAGCTGAAGACGTCGCCGAGCGAGCCAAAGAAATCATTGCCCAGAAACGGAAAGCCGGGACGATTCGCCAGCACGATTAGGCGAAACTCCGGATGGGTCTCGACGAAACTGGAGCCTGTGGCCGCCTTGGCGCCATGGGGCACAATGCGTCGGCCATCGGAGAGCATCATCTCGCCGCTCTCGACCAGGTTGCGCAGAATGCAGGTTACATTGACCGGCGCCTTGTCAGCCTCGTCCACGACCAGCACATGACCGGCCTTGACGGCCTGCACCAGGGCGCTGTCCTCGAACACCACCTGGCCATCGCGTAGCGTCGACTGCAGCGTCAGGCTGTGGACCGTGGTGTCCCTGTGCAGCTGGATGTATTCGCGTGGCCGGCGCATCAGCTCGAGCAGGCGATCGATGAGCTTGTTCTTGCCCACGCCCTGATTCCCCACCAGCAGCAGATGTTCGCCAATCAGATAATCCTGCAGCAGGCGCTCCAGCAGCGCCACATGCTGCGGCATCTCATAGAACAGCGTGCTGGGCACCTTCGACAGCTGCACCCGGCTCAACTGCGCCAGCTGCATCTCAGTCTCGCCTATCAACAGCCTGTCGTCCTTCACGCTGATCTCCCTGCTGCCCTCCACCCGACCCCCATGCGAAGCAGTTGGTATGCCCACTTGCTGCATCGCATGCTCCAGGGCGGCACGCGACAGCGCCGGCATGAACCGGATGAGGAACGTGTTCTGCAGCATCTCGTGCAGGTCGCCCGGCTCGCTGCTGGGATACGCCGCCAGGCGACGGCCCAGCTTCAGCAGCTGGCGCGTGGACAGCGTGCCCGCCAGGCCCTGCAGCAGCGGATCCGACGAGCTGCGCAGCAGTTGCGCCAGCGCCAGCAGGCTCTGCATCTGCGTCTGCATCGCACCACACAGCTGCACCAGCAGCTCATGCTCCTCGCTCCGCTGCAGCGCCCGCAGCTCCTGAAACAGGAACATGCTCAACAGCTCCGGCGTCAGCCAATTACCGCCAGCCCCCGCCCTCGGCGGCTCCCCCAAGGCCACAATGCGAAAGGACTCGTGTATGGGCAGCAGGCCGCTTTTCCTCAGCTGCTCCTCGCTCAGGCCCTGGTCCCGCAGCGCCTGGTAGCGGTCCGAACGCAGCAGCGTGGTGCCGTCGCACAGCTGCAGCTCCCGATCGTGGATTATCCTGTGGATTACAGTTGATTGAAAAGTTCAATTGACACAATTCGCAGGTTTATTAGCAGCATGCAGTTCGGCAGTGCTCTCAGTTTTTACACCCTGTACTTTAGAAAAGCATAAAAAGTATATATGTATATATTCTTGATGACGATGACGAGCTAAGTCGGTATAGCCATGTCCGTCTGTATGAACACCTAGGCCTTGCAAACTATAGGATCAAAAAACACCATTCTTGGTATTTAGGTTCTCCTATTTAGGTTAGTAGATAACGTTTGTTATAGCCTTCCACTTAATCGCATAAAACCACAGCAACCACAATATTAAAGCTATTATAAGAAACAGCAAAGATGTGCAACAGACAATTTAACTGTATAATGGTATAGCATAGGAAGTGAGCTAATTAGTTTAATGGACTATCCGTCTATATGAACTATCTCGCAAACTATGCGACCTAAAGACACCATTTTTGATATTTAGGTTCTTCTATGCCGTTAGTAGAGCACGTTTGTTATATATTTTAGATGTTTTCCAGCATTTCCCTCTAATCGCAAAAATACCACAGGAACTACAATTGTAAAGCTATAGAAAGGTATGGAATTCTCTATTGACGTCACGATCGGATGAGAAACAGCGAAGATGTGCAACAGACAATTTAACTGTATAATTGAATAGCATAAGAACAGATCCTAAGTTTGATGTTAATGTTAATGTTTTACTGTTACGGTCTATAGCAACTTTTACCATAGTGTTATGCAATGATACATATAGGTATGCAAATGTATATATTTCGTCCTACATTATAGGGTTGGTGCTAAGTTAATAATGAGCATTTTCTCTCATATACAATTATTGGAAACTGAACCCGCACCTAGTGATGTTGTAGGTTGCGACACTTATACCCTACGCCACCCCTAGGGACATTGAGCCCTGCATGAACTGAAGGATACAACTCCGGTAGAAGACTTACCGCTGCAGTACTGCGGAGGTGCTCTTGTGCAGGCGATGGATGCCGTTGAGCAGGGCCACCGTGCCGGTTTTGGCAGCTCGCACAAGCGCCGAGTCCCGCCAGATGGTATCGCCCTCGGCGTCGGTGATGCGCTGCTGCACCAGGTCTCTGGAGGTCATGTCCTCGTAGAGCATCATGGGCTCGGCGGTTTGATGCAGCAGACGCAGCAGCTGCTTGGTCAGCGTCAGCTTGCCCACGCCCTTGTCGCCCAGCAGACAGACATCGCCCACGGCGTAGGCCTGCAGCAGCTGGGCGAGCACCTGGCGCTGATGTGGCAAGTCCACAAAGCTGCTACTGGAGGGTGCACTGCAGCCGCTGGGAAGGCGCAACTGAAGCTCATCCAACTGCAGGTCGATGAAGCCATCGCTGGATGCGCTGCTAATGCGCTTTATACTCTGCCCAGATGAGGTTTGTATGCGTCGGCTCTCGAACAGTTCCTTGATGCGTTTCTGCTGTTCCGGCTTCAATATGGCTTGGTAGGGATACAGCGTAGATATGACATCGTGCAGCGATAGTGCCGGATTCGTTTGCTGCAAATGAAAGTGAACCATCAGCTATGTGAGAGCGCAGTCGAGAAAATTTACCAAAATAGGTTTAGAATGTCTAATATCCTAAGGCTACTTAAGACCATCCACTGAAGGCGGCTTAACCCAAGGCTACCAATTCAGAGCTCGCAGTATTCGCTCCCACTTGTGCTGGGTGTACCAAAAAAGCAGCTCTCTCGATGACACGAATCCCACGAGTACACGAAGACCGCTCGAACACCGTTTCGGTTCGGAATGATCTTCGCCCGACTTGTGACCGATTGTTCTCTCTCTATTAAACTATGAGTCTGACCAAGACCATTTTCTTTTAGAAAAAAAAACATCGAGCAGGAAAGCCCCCTGTACCACAGCTCGAGCTCGCGCTCGCCCGTACAGTATACAATTCAAAATATTTTAAATCTAATTTCATTTTGTAATAAACGAGGTAACTCCTGCAATATTGTTTCATTATTCTGTGCTTAGTTACCGATTTCAAAGCGCTTTTTTGGGATAGTTAAAAATATGTAATAGAAGAATATGGTATATTCCGAATAACAACGTTCTATATTTAATATTACGCTTGTTATTTAACTATTTATGCTAAAAATACTATACGATGTTATGTGGATTTTATTGATATTTGGGCGTAAAGGGAGCGTGGCATCCAACATTTAAAATAAACTTGATTTGCGTATGACATACACATTTAAAAAATGACCAAAATGGATGCTCTAGCTTTTATACTTGCTGAGATCGACGCGTTTAAACGGACGGACAGACGGACAGGGGTATATCGACTCAGCTCGTCATCCTGATCAAGAATATATTTACCAAGCGAAACGAAACATTTGCTAGTGATACCGGGAGCACCTTTTTCACCTAAGCTCTGATGTAATGTATACCCGCGTTACCGACTTATGGGCTTATGGGTGGCCCCCCCCCTTTTAGATGTAGGTACAATATGGTTTTGCAGACCCACCAGCATCTGAGCAGCCAGACGCAGGTTGTGAATGGGGAAATCGGGCAGCTGCACTGCATCGTCGGCCGCCTGCAGGGTGAGGGCGAAGGTGAGCAGCTGCTTGAGTGTCTGGGCGGGAACAGTGGGCGCCAGCAGCTGCAGTTCATCGTAGAGCTCCTGGAAGGTGTAGGACAGCACGATGCGGGATTGGAAGCGCGAGCGCAGTGGAGGATCCAGCGGTGTGCCCTTGTACTTCTGTATGGGTAGGCCCAGGGCCACGACGCGAAACTGTTCGGACACACGCAGAATGCCCCAATCCTCCAGCTGCTTGGCACTGTGATTCTGCGGATGGGTGGAAGGTAAAGGCGTTGATTAAACGGTTTGGCTGCAGATTGGATTGGTTACCTGCAGCAGCTTGTCGTAGCGCTCGGGCGCCATGAGGAACTTGCCGCTCTCCAGATGCATCTCACGATTCTCCAGTAGATTGTTCAGCACGGGCAGCACATTGCGCTCCGCATGCTCCACACCATCCAGGACGAGGACGCGACCGTTGAGCGCCGCCCGCACCGCTCCCTGATCATGATAGATGGCCGTCTTGTTCTGAATCTCACGTCGCTGCTTCAGATCGCTCTCTGTGGTGTCCCGGCTGAGTGCCACGTACTCCACCTCCCGCTGGGTCAGCTCCAGGAACTGCATGACCAGCTGGCGCCGCAGCGGACCAGGACCGCCCAGCAGGAACATGTCCTGCCTCAGCGCATCCTTCTGCAGCATCCAGCGCAGATGGTACAGCGCCGACTGGCCCAGCTGATAGCTGCCATCGGAGCCGTAGGGAACTGCCCAGATAATCAGAACATAAGATAAGAATCTGTCCAACTGAACTTTGCACTCTCACCGTATCTATGCGGCACCAGATGGGGCTTTTGGGGCCTGCTCAGCGGCACGGTTATGTCACCGATGGTTATCTCCGATCCGTCCGGAATATTCCCGCCGGAGCTCGCCCAGCCACGCCTCCAGGCAACCTTCTGGAGGCTATGACGCAACAGGCTTCCACTACGGCATTGTCGCTGCCAGAGCATACTGCACTTGGCTTAGATGATAACAAGTCGGCAAGCTGAAGAAACGGCACAAATTTGTTTGTTTTGGCCTCAGCAACGGCCAAATTACAACAAAAAAAAAACAAACCAAATGCAGCAACAGATGACCGACAGTGCTGCCAACTCGTGCCGAACACGCCGCTTTGCCGGCGCAACATCCACAATGTTTAGACACATGTTGCTAGCCGAGTTGTGCTTTGCAGTCCAATAGTAGATAAGATTGTATATAACATTATACCCATTGAAATTTAGGAAAAACAGGGTTAATAACTTTTTGCGAATGAATGTAACAGGCAGAAGGAGGCGTGGCAGACCACACAAACTATATACATATATGCTTGACAGGGTAACGAGCCGAGTCGATTTAGCCCTGTCTGTCTGTCTGGATGAACGCTAAGATTTCCTAAACTATAAAAGCTAGAGAAGCCGTTTGCCGGTCATTTTTGAAATACGCAGATCAAGTTTATTTCAAATCTTGGCTGCCACGCCCCTTTCGCCCACAATGAACATAAATATAATAAATTTACCAATTTAAGAGACCCAAATGTAGTTACATAAATTCTGTCCTCAGTATTTGGTAGGTCTATATCATACGCAGATGAAGTTCATTTCAAATGTTGGATGCCACGCCCTCTGTACGCCTCAATCGATAAAAATCGAATTAAAAGCGTAATATTGAATATAGAATGTTGTTATTACTCGAATACATACTCGATTATATAATATTTAACCATCCTAAAAAGCTCATTACAAACTGTTAATAAACGCAGGAGTTATTAGCGAAACAATATTGCAAATCTGAACGATTCGAGGCAACAAATGTTGCTGACGTCGATGCAATCGCAGCCGAATGAAACCGCAGAATATGTTTGTTCCTCTGATCATTTAATCAACACATCACTGTTCCTTATGGACTATAGGTTATAGTGGTCAATCGCAACAAGTCTTAAGCATAGAACTACAGTTACAGGGCGCTCAGAAGCATTCGCTTTGCACCGAGCGCTCCAGGGCGAAGGTGTACTCCTCGGCCAGCTCGTCCACGGACATTTGGCGGGTGAGCAGGGCGAGAATTCCATCGACCTGCGTCTGGGCGGCGCTGAAGCGATCCTTGGTGGCCAGCTGGGGCGACAGCTCGAAGGGAATGTCCTGCAGATAGTTGATGGGCGTGGCTAGGCTTCTGGGCGGTCCAAGGGGGGGGCCTAGTGGCGGCGGGTAGGGCATGGGGCCGTACGCTGATTGGGGCATGGGCGGATACATCATGCCTCCGGCTGTTTTGGCCGCGTCTCCGTCCGTTTTACGCTCCACAAATATGAAATCATCGCCGTTTTGTCTTGCGCCCTCCGCTGGTCCTTGAATCGCCTCCTCTGTAGGCGTTTCCGCTGGTTTGCGTTTGCCAAATATCGAAAACATGCTCCAAGCTAAGCCGAAATTCTCGTTGCCTCGATTTTTGCACGAAAATTTTGGGGAAATGAATAATAATATTAATTATACGCAGTTGCGTTTTGTTGTGTTATCTAGGGCTGGTCAATTACCGATATCAATATCGATGCTTTGAATCAGAGCAATCTCGATAGCCTTCAGAGGCATGTATATCGAAATTGTCAGTGCTTAGAATCACCATACAGGTTAAGCGCCTGTTTCAAATTGCAAGCAATTCAAAATCTTTTGTTGCTCATTAGAAATTGGCATTGCTCAGCTATAAGACTAGAATCGAGTTTGTTGCGAATCTTATTAATAAATTGAACAACAGTCACAGGCCAATACATATTTCTAAATTGACAAGCGAAATTTAAAACTAACCGTCAAACGCGACGCTACCACTATAAATTATAAACATAATAAAGGACAATTTTATATATAAATGTACATAATATAAAACAATTAATGTTTAATGTCGACTTTGCATGTTTAATATGCCTGTTTTTTATTAAACGA